>CM042144.1:3455162-3470162 GCA_023376005.1 Doryteuthis pealeii | reverse complement strand
AGGTTTTGTTTTATTTATTCTTGTTGGATATTCATTTTTAAAAATTCTTAAACTCACTTTTTTAATATATTTAACCCATAGATTGTACCCTAATAGTTACTAGAGGCCAGGGTTAACCAAAATTATAACCTTACCATATGCTAACAGTATTAAGATCGGCTAGAATACTCAGAATCCAGGAGATCTGAAGAATCTAGCTGCCACTCAAACTTCAGTTAAAGACCACCAGCTAACTCTGGTTTAAAAAAAACTCACAATTAGTGAGAAGAAAATAATATTTATTTTTCATTTATATGGTTTCAACTATTCTATCTAGTACTAAAGATTTTCTAATAGATATATTTATATGGTTTCAACTATTTCTATCTATTTTCTAATAGATATATTTATATGGTTTCAACTATTTCTATCTAGTACTAAAGATTTTCTAAATAGATATATATTATATGGTTTCAACTATTTCTATCTAGTACTAAAGATTTTCTAATAGATATATTTATATGGTTTCAACTATTTCTATCTAGTAATAAAGATTTCCTAATAGATATATTTATATGGTTTCAACTATTTCTATCTAGTACTAAAGATTTTCTAATAGATATATTTATATGGTTTCAACTATTTCTATCTAGTAATAAAGATTTCCTAATAGATATATTTATATGGTTTCAACTATTTCTATCTAGTACTAAAGATTTTCTAATAGATATATTATATGGTTTCAACTATTCTATCGCGTACTAAAGATTTTCTAATAGATATATTTATATGGTTTCAACTTTCCTATCTAGTACTAAAGATTTCTAATAGATATATTTATATGGTTTCAACTATTTCAATCTAGTACTAAAGATTTTCTAATAGATATATTATATGGTTTCAACTATTTCTATCTAGTACTAAAAATTTTCTAATAGATATATTTATATGGTTTCAACTATTTCTATCTAGTACTAAAGATTTTCTAATAGATATATTTATATGGTTTCAACTATTCTATCGAGTACTAAAGATTTTCTAATAGATATATTTATATGGTTTCAACTATTTCTATCGAGTACTAAAGATTTCTAATAGATATATTTATTATGGTTTCAACTATTTCTATCTAGTACTAAAGATTTTCTAATAGATATATTTATATGGTTTCAACTATTTCTATCTAGTACTAAGATTTTCTAATAGATATATTTATATGGTTTCAACTATTTCTATCTTGTACTAAAGATTTTTATAATAGATATATTTATATGGTTTCAACTATTTCTATCTAGTACTAAAGATTTTCTAATAGATATATTTATATGGTTTCAACTATTTCTATCTAGTACTAAAGATTTTCTAATAGATATTTATATGGTTTCAACTATTTCTATCTAGTACTAAAGATTTTCTAATAGATATATTTATATGGTTTCAACTATTTCTATCGAGTACTAAAGATTTTCTAATAGATATATTTATATGGTTTCAACTATTTCTATCGAGTACTAAAGATTTTCTAATAGATATATTTATATGGTTTCAACTATTTCTATCGAGTACTAAAGATTTTCTAATAGGTATATTTATATGGTTTCAACTATTTCTATCTGGTACTAAGGATTTTCTAATAGATATATTTATATGGTTTCAAATATTTCAATCTAGTACTAAAGATTCTCTAACAGATTTATAGATGAGATGCTCAGTAGTGTTACAGTACCGGGTGAAAATGTGTCTAATGTATAAAAAAAGGTCTGACATCACACTAAAAGATTTATCACAGGAGCCTCACCAGCGGAAGATATTTACAGAAACTTGTTTGAGTCAGGAAGAAACAGTTGTTCTTTTAAGGATACAGATTTTCGTAGTATTTGATCTTCACTAATAAATATATAGATATATATTTTTATCTATATGTCTGTATTAATGTATGTATTGTTTCAACTAGTTCCAACCATGGCAAATCGTCACAACAAGGTTTTGGTGAAAAGCACACACCCCCCCCACACACACACACACTATATATATTATATATATATATATATATATATATATATATTATTGATAATTTTGAATCATATTACCACGACCAGACAACTCGGCAGACACCATTTGCGACATCCGGAGCACTGGACAGCTGTTTCGACCTCCTTTGGTCTCATCAGCAGTGTATACCACAATCTCCGCCACTAGAGATTGAACCAGTGGACCACAGCGTGAAGAGTGGGGACTTAACACACTGGGCCACCAGCCCATGCCACAAACGGAGAATGCCAAATCATCTAGTCAATGGTAATATTAATTCAAATGCGCAGTCACCTAACCTATACTGCCATGTATCCCATCGCAGGAATACAGAGGGCAAGGCACCTCTAGGACCACGAATTCCCAATTCGGGGCCTGAATCCACAGAACGCAACCTAATGGGCAAAGGGTATATATTGAATTTTTGATATTGAATTTTTGATAGAGGAATTATATATATAATTGATAATTTTGAATCATATTACCACGACCAGACAACTCGGCAAACACCATTTGCGACATCCAGAGCACTGGACAGCTGTTTCGACCTCCTTTGGTCTCATCAGCAGTGCATACCACAATCTCCGCCACTAGAGATTGAACCAGTGGACCACAGCGTGAAGAGCGGGGACTTAACACACTGGGCCACCAGCCCATGCCACAAACGGAGAATGCCAAATATATATATTGGAATAAAATGAGGAAATTAATCATTCAATTATGAACGCTAATCAACGAACGGTTACGAACCTTTTCTACACATTTTCCAAACTCAACGTATTCAAAACATCCAAATCTTTCTAACTACATAAATTCTTTTTTCTCCTTGACTAGTTTCATATTGTCCTGAAGAAGGTTTCTTCATAAACCGAAATGTTCGAACATCGACACAACAACTAATAAATATCCTTCCATTGTAACATACCGTTTTTGTTTAACATTTCTCCACACACATATTTACTCATGATAATACAGTGTACTCAGAATACTTCGAAGTGTTTTTGAAATAAACATTTAAAGAAATTCTATGAAAGCAGAAATTACATTAGAAACTTTCTAATATTCATTTTTATTTTCATAAGTTTTCTTTGTTTTCTTTAACCTTCTTAGTAACAACTTCGATTTTATTCTGAGAAATAAAGGTGTGTGTCTGCCTTTACCTGTGTATCTATCTGGGAATTAAGTGTACAATGTATTGATGAACTACACTGACATCACGCTTTTCATATAATTTAAAATGTCTAAGAGAAAAAAAAACAGTACTCTGAATTTTAAAAAATGGTTGTAAAATTAAATTCATGAAGTCTCGTAGATAAATAACACGATGTGCATTGCATACGTTTAGAATATTAAACAATATGAAAAATTTAATGAGATTTTTATCGAAAAATATGACTGAAATTTTTACAAGGTTTGTTGAATTTTATAAAAAAAATGTCTATGTCTTATTTTTTTTTATTTTGCTCCGGAAAATGAAGTTATATTAATTTTTCGTGGGGTACGTAATAGGCCGAAATGTACATACAGAGATTGATTTTTCTCGATTTGTTTAGCCTTACATTTAAATAGTTAAATCCCGTCTAATTGATTATTAATGAATTAACTTTCAAAAAATTAGGTTCGACTTCAATTAAGCACATATTCTCCCAAAATAATATATATATATATATATATATATATATATATATATATATTATATATATACTCCTAGTTAAAGAAAAACATTTCATAGACAAATACAAACCGGAACTAAATCGAACTTAAGCACACACATCAAGAACTTTACTAACAGACATATATCATATATAATCTACATAATAGAACACACAAACTATGCAATGTATGTGCATATATGCATTCATAAAATAAAAATAAGAAAATGAAAATAAAAAGACCTCTCCAAAATACAACCAAAAACAACCATAAACTGACACACTTACATAGGAACACGCAAAAACACACACAAACACACGAAAACAGACAACTAAACCGAAATTAACCACACACACACAACAAAAACAACAATAACTTTATTACACAAACATATGAACTACATAATAAAATACACAAATTATGTAATGTAATACACACACACACACACACACACACACACACACACACATATATATATATATATATATATATATATATATATATATATATATATATAATCCAAAAGTTCAGAGAAGAAATCTTCCTTACGACACAAGAGTTTTATGTAAAAAAAAACCTGTCGCAGTTTGAGAGCTCAATGTGTGCTCTTAATATTAGAGAGCAAATATATAAATATATATATATATTCTTCCACAGACAAGGCTCTTCAGTGTGACTAGACATTTTGTGAGCTACCTATAGCATGGATAGTAACCCGATCGATTCAGCATCGGGCGGACAGCTTAACCGCTCGGCTATCGTCACCCACACAATGCGAAGAGGAGTTTAACTGTTTTAATACACACATCTGTAATGTATGTAAAGCCTGTCATAGTGTGCTCTATCCATTTTATAGGAGAGCGTTGCGTTTATATATATATATATATATATATATATATATATATATATATATATATATGTGTGTATTATATATATTCAAACATGTACTGTAAAATATACACATCAATTTTATTATATATTATATATATATATATATATATATATATATATATATATATATATACAACGCAGCCATGAACATAGACACATAAACATAACTATATACAAGCACAAGCACACACAAAAACCCATCAGAACAAAAAGTAAATTACAAACGCACACACACGACCTATTAAATATCAAAAATCTAACAAAGAGCATCAGAAGAAGGGGTTTAGCTATTAATATAAACAAATAGACAACTAAAAAATGTAAAGACCTTAAAAACTGCCACCCACGAACACACACCTGATATTACATTTCAATTCTCTCAACACTGCCACCAAACAGGAAGGGAGGGGTTAGATATGTATATATATATATATATATATATACATATATATATATATATATATATATATATATATATATATATACATGTACATATTCATATTAGGACAGAATATGATTAATTAACAGACCGTTAGAGTCAGAAGCGAGGAGAGAACAGAGGAAGGGACCGGGGACAGACCGAGGAAGACCGAAGAAGAGAAGAGAGCTCGCCACAGCTCGGGGCCTTGATACAATTGGCCTTGACTCCAAATGGAAAGATACAAGCTAGGCTGGCACAAGGCAATTTAGACACTTAGGCAATGTTATCGAGTGGCTGGCCAATCAGAGACATATGTTAGGGGTGGGGAGGTCTGGATCCCATAAATAACAGACCGTTAGAGAACAGCGGGAGAGACCGGGACAGCACGAAGACCGGAGAAGAGAGCTTGCTATGGCTCTGGGCCCTTGATAAAACTTTACCGATACACTCTGATGCCTTGCCACTCGGTACAGAATTGATAACTTAGCCAAAAACTAGCTGTAGATCGCCAATCAGCTGACAAGAAATCACCTCGCTCCTTTGTAAAATAAATGTATATAGTTGTACATAAGCATAAAAAAGGCGTTGTGTTCAATTGTTTTGTTGATCCGTTAACAGCTTTTGGTTATTTAATCTTATTTCAGCCGAGTTGGTAAAAGGAACGAAACCAGCTCTTTTTCAGCCTTCCTGTAAATCAACAGACAACATAAGAACGGGAGGTTGGAACGGGCGGTTTCGACGACTGTAATACTGTGCCGGAGCATCGTTCTCTATAACATACATCGAATACATACATAACATACATACAGTGAGACGGTGCTCCAGTTCATAGTATTATAGCCTGAAGAATATATCAGAAGATTTGAAACACGAGTCGCCAATTTAAAATGATAATAGAAATTTAAAAACTGTTGGATTTTGTTGATATATAAGGCATAAGGTAAATGGTCACTTCTACTTATAGACTCGACTATAAACACGTGAGCTGAGTAGGATTCTTATTGTCCAATCACTGGCACTGCTGCTGCTGCTTCTGCTGTATTAATAGAGATCCCAATCTGAGATTATTTCATTGACATATGGATTCCCTTGGACGACGGACTTACAAGGAATACGTTAACACTGGATTCTTATTGGCTTGCTTACTTATTCATTACATCTGGAATGAAGGATGGCTGCCAGATACTTAACATTATCCATTTTGCAGACCTTCCTTTTTATAAATATATATATATATATATATATATATATATATATATATATATATATATATATATAGCCTAACTCTATATTGAACAACCATTGAGGAATAACAATAACTTAAATATTCGTTATCTGCGGGAAACTGCAGTCTGGTTTTCCTGGTTTTCAACACTTCGGACTTTAATCATATATATATATATATATATATATATATATATATATATATATATATATATATATATATGAGTATGAGATGGTCACTGTTTCAGCTTTTGCTGGAATGGCATACCAAAGGCAATATTATTGGTAGAGTGCTCAATATAAAATAGAGCTGTTGTATAATATAATAAGATACATATAAAGGTTTTACATATCTATTTATTAGGTGATAAAGGAACATTCACGACCATATTGGTTTCATGCGATACAATCATCAGATGAAGATGTTTCAAATGCCAGAATGCTCCTTTGTCACCTAATAAATAGATATGTAAAACCTTTATATATCTATCTTATTATATATATATATATATATATATATATATATATATATATATATAATGTGTGTGTATGTGTGCTTACAAATTAATAACACACGGGCAGGTCAATTTTAACTACATATTAACAAGTTTGAATTCAGTTTTCTTTTTCTTAGACATGTTACCATTAAAGCGCCTAGTCTAATCCACAGCTTTTGGGGTGAATAGCTAGATTCATGCTATTTCAATGGTTATTATCGCTATGTGAATTGTAGACAGCCTCGTCCAGGAGAAAGTTATATATATATATATATATATATATATATATATATATATATATATATATATATATATAATGTGTGTGTGTGTGTGTGTGTGTGTGTGTGTATTTGGGTCTCTGTGTATGGTTGTGCATTTGTGAGTATACCATGAGGGCAAACGATGGACACATTTTAAGTGTTTTGTGATAGCCTTGAAATAAGGTATTCTTACAAGCCTAGAGAATCTACATTCAACATTCTGGGTTTTGACTTGGACTAAAATATCGATTTTAACACAGTTTGCGAATGCTGACGTACGTTAACTACTAAGAAAGCATTTTTTTTTTCTGTTTTTTCTGTTTTCTTTTTTTTTTTTTATAAGTGCCTGTTTGTCCGCTGTTTGTCTCAGCTAATATAATTCAATCTGTCGTCTGTGCTATGGAGTCTTTCATACATTGTCTTTCACTTGTAGAGTTTCGCCCAAACAACTTTATCAACACCTCGTTAAATCGATATGTTCTTTAGTTGAATTGTTGCAACTGTAGGTCAAAATCATTGTGTCCCTTGAGCCAACCAGTCTCGCTATGCACAGGCCTCGGGTTAGTTTTTTCATTTTCTTCCAATGATATTCGCCAAAAAGTAAACAGAAAAGCTTCAGACAGTCTGAAAAAAGTGTGATCTGATCAGAGGTGAGCAAAATAGAATTATTCGCTTGAAAGGTGCTGAAACATGAATTAAGAAAAAGTAATTTTGTGGGTCAACCAATAAAAACCTGCTCCGAATCAAAGTAACATACTGTTTGAGACCAATTCATTATCTTCTTCATTTCGCGCTCTTAGGGCGGATATCCATGAAAATCTTTCTCCAACTGTAACACTATTGTGTTATGGGTTGATTGGCAATCTATTAAATTAATTACCAATTAATTAAAACTACCCTAATTATTAATTATGGTGGTTTGTTAAAATTAAAAGTAAAAATAAGAAAAACAATAATAATAATAATAATTGTTTATATTAAAAATATAAATTCATCTAAGCAAAGAATTTTCACCTAGACAAAGATTCCTTAAATTATGGAATTTGATATACATCATCGGAATTTAAATTTCACAAAATGAAATAATAAATTTAATAAATAAGATTCCAGTTTTTGACAAGTTCGTCAACAATTTCAAAAACTTAGATAAATAAAACAATGGTTGGCCTTGACACCAAATGGAAAGATACAAGCTAGGCTGGCACAAGGCCATTTAGACACGTAGGCAATGTTATCGAGTGGCTGGCCAATCAGAGACATATGTTAGGGGTGGGGAGGTCTGGATCCCATAAATCACAGACCGTCAGACCGTCAGCGATAGCGAGAATAGCGAGAGAGCGGGAGAGACCGGGACAGAACGAAGACTGGAGAAGAGAGCTTGCCATGGCTCTGGGCCCTTGATAAAACTTTACCGATACACTCTGATGCCTTTCCACTCGGTACAGAATTGATAACTTAGCCAAAAACTAGCTGTAGATCGCCAATCAGCTGACAAGAAATCACCTCGCTCCTTTGTAAAATAAATGTATATAAGTTGTACATAAGCATAAAAAAGGCGTTGTGTTCAATTGTTTTGTTGATCCGTTGACAGCTTTTGGTTATTTAATCTTATTTCAGCCGAGTTGGTAAAAGGAAAGAAACCAGCTCTTTTCCAGCCTTCTTGTAAATCAACAGACAACATAAGAACGGGAGGTTGGAACGGGCAGTTTCGACGACTGTAATACTGAGCCGGAGCATCGTTCTCTATAAGATACATGTCATACATCCAGTAACATACATAACATAACATAATTCGAACCCTGTGCCCCAACTTATGTTATTATATTAGTTGCTATATAAATTGAGAACGTGCCCGACTTCATAGTATTATACAACCGTCTCTATCACTCAACAGCATCAAATATCAAATATAAATCAACAGACAACATAAGAACGGGAGGTTGGAACGGCAGTTTCGACGACTGTAATACTGAGCCGGAGCATCGTTCTCTATAAGATACATGTCATACATCCAGTAACATACATAACATAACATAATTCGAACCCTGTGCCCCAACTTATGTTATTATATTAGTGCCGCGACCAGGTGCTATATAAATTGAGAACGTGCCCGACTTCATAGTATTATACAACCGTCTCTATCACTCATTGTTCTCGGGATGTCCTCTGCGCAGCATCAAATATCCGCACAGAGCTGGTCAATTTACGTTTTTGCTGGCCAGCCCACACTGGAGTGCCCATATGCTGGCTTCCACATGAGGACGGAATCATGTGACGTCCTCCTTCATTTACAGCTATATTCTATGATAATGTTTGACAGTGAAATGTTAGGATTTCCTGATACTCTTCGCTAGCTACTCACCAGATTCAGATGCAGAATAAGTATACATTGTGCTGAAATCGAAATCAGTTATAGAGCACCATACAGGAGATTTAACAAATGCTGCGTGTTTTTGTTTTCAACTTAGAAAAGGATAAGAAAAAAACACTGAAAAAGAATAAAAACAAAATAAAGTAATCGAACGGATATTGACACGAATATCGTCCAGTAGAAAAACTTTTAATGAACACTCGTGAGAAAATGCTGGAAAACAATAAGAAATTTTCTTTGTGGTAATCTTACATCCTTTGCAGTTTTTCTTATTTATTGCTTGTATCTTTGGATTTACACAATCATAGGTTTACTTGAACCGTCCGTGTGTCCTTCTTACAACAATTTTCTTTCTTTCTTCCGTGGAACTATTCCTAATTTTCTTTCTGACATTCATTATCTTATTGCTTAATGGGGTAGTTTTGCCGAAATTCACCGAATTCTAACCATCTTCTTTCTTTCTATAAGATCGATCGTATTTTCATTCATTCGTTCCTCATCTTCATTTTATCTTATTTTTGCCTTCGTTTTTCTTTATTTTATTTTTTTTTATCTGCATTACACCTTTTTCTATATTGTGATTACTTTCATCGCATTCTTTGTATTTTTTTCTTCACATTCTTTCTTTCTTTCATTCGTTCTTTCATTCATTCATTCGTTCTTTCATTCATTAAATTATTTCATTCTTTTTATTTAATTTTTGCCTTTATTCTTTTTTTAAAAATCTGATTACACCTTTTTCTATTTTTTAGATTTTTCTACACCTTGTCTCTGTATTTTGTTTGCACACTTTTTTTTTATAATTCATTCTTTCTGTTATTCTCTTTATCTATTTTTTGCCTTTTCATTTTTTTGTTTGTTTGTTTTCTTCTCTGCATTACGCCTTTTTCTATTTTGTTATTAATTTCCTCACATTCTTTCTGTCTTACTTTCTTCGCATTCTTTTCATTCTTTCTTTCTTTTTTAATTGTATTCATTTTCCTTTTTATCTTTCTGAGTCTACTTCAATTAAAATATTTCTCATGGCTACTTTTTCTCACTCTTTCTTCCGTTGTTTGTTCTTTCTTTTCTTTTTTTCTTTTCAATTTTT
Organism: Doryteuthis pealeii; assembly: GCA_023376005.1. Taxonomy (NCBI): domain Eukaryota; kingdom Metazoa; phylum Mollusca; class Cephalopoda; order Myopsida; family Loliginidae; genus Doryteuthis; species Doryteuthis pealeii. Next base: position 3,459,745 of record CM042144.1, on the reverse strand, counting down.
TTCTTATTTCTCATTCCTTTTGATCGCTTTGTTATTTTCTTTATTCCCACTTTTATATCCTTTTTTTAATTTTTCTCTTGTTTTTTTCTTCTTCTTTTGTTTTCTTTGTTTCTCTACTTCATTATAAATTGTGATCTTTGTTGTTGGTGCAGCTGTAACAGATAGATAAAGTGATCATCAGTTGATGAGAAAAGCTAAGTAAAATAATATATACTTTATCCAACAATGCTCGATGTGACTCTCCGCGCGCATTTGTCTGGCCTGGGGTTCCGGTTTTTAATATATATATTTTTTTATTATAATAATAAATAAATAATAAATAATAAATAAAAAATACAGGTCAACACACAACACCATTGTTACCGTATTATTATTTTTTATTTATTCCAAACTGCATTGTGATAGCCTTCTAAATCAACCTCCTAACCAATACATACACAATGCTTCAAGCAAATTATGAAACTCTCTTATATATATATATATATATATATATATATATATATATATATATATATATATATATATATATATATATATATATATATATATATATATATATATATATATATTGCTTGAATATCTCATTGTCTATAGATATCAATATTCTTAAGAAAATTAAACCTTTCCTTCGTTGATGTCCTCTTTTTTAACACATAAGATCGGAAGAATAAAATGTAACAATAAGAAATAAATTACATTTTTTTAATAAACGAATCTTATAATCTGAAATCCTGAACAGGTGATGACATTCGTTATTACATAATTCTTTTGATGCTTACTTTTGTAGCATTGTAATACATTGTTAAATGAGACATAAAAAAACGGTCAATTAGATAATGCATTAACAAAACACATTATGGAAACTAACCATCTCTTTAATTTTAAAGAATCCTAAATATTAGATAAGATACACAACAAAAAACTAAGAAAAATTAAGAAATCTAGTATCATTTAAAATTAAAATACGATTAAATAAAGACCCGGTTTTTACAACCAATCCCTTTACCTAGTTGACTAGTGCTAACATATGACAAAAAATTCATGATGATTAATAGTGTTTTTTTTAAGTACGCAATCAAAGAAGGTATTTTCCATTCATAAAAATTCCCTCACTCGTCCTTCGTTTTTTTTTCTCTTTCTGTCTCATTTTTTTAAAGGTTTTCTCATTCATATTTCATTGCTTTCTGAATATTCTTATTGATAACTTTTCTTTCTTGCCTTCTTTGTATCTTTTTTTTTATCTTTGTTAATAGATTGATGAGGTGATTATCAGTTGATGATAAAAAGCCTAGCAAAAGGGCAACCAAAGTGTAGTATAAAGTACTTACTAACGTGCCGGAATGTGTAGATTGCTTGCTGCCGTGCTGTGACAAATGAAGAAACCAGAAGTGGAGAAAGGTGTCTTATAGGAGAGTATAATGCATTGTGGGTGTGTTACATATTAATTGGACCCCTATTACTTTTTAAGGTAGTGTGGAGGTCCTTGTGGCGATCGGTGCAGCTGATGGCCTTGAGAGTGAGTGACAATGCTTGACCTCACTCTTACCTTGCTTTCTGGGGATAGAATCGTGAGAACGGAACCCCGATGGAAAGCCCCTTCCGGTTTAAGGTGTAAGCAACTCAGTTAGTTGCAGTTACAGTTAGAGTTAGTCAGTTGCAGAGTTAGAAGCTAGCAAGATGTGACTCTCCGCGCGCATTTGTCTGGCCTGGGGTTCCGGAATAAACTAACATCAAAAGTAAATCGAAGTCTTGTTGTTATTACTAAAAGCTAACAATGACACAAGGCTTCTGATAAGAAATGGTCCCCAGCAGAACCAGACACGGAATCCATATAAGAAGACCAGGCTAGGTAGAAGATATACAAGACAGAAGACTAGACGATCAGAAGACGGCCGTAAGAATAGACCAGAGTAAGACGTAAGAAGTATATAACATAATATATCTATTTGGTACCGTGACGAACGGTTACGTTACAGGTGTATGGATGGGTATAAAAGACACCCACTTACTTGCAGAAACAACGGGTCATTCAGTGAAGAGGTTTCAGTGAGTGAAGAAGGAAGCAAAGAAAAGAAAGAAAAAAAACGAGGAAAGAGAAAGGAGAACAGCGGGTGGAGGAAAGAGGGGGAAAATGCAGGATATAATGACAACAAGGTACTGTTTTAGAAATTTCCTAAAACAAATGTGTTGACCAGAATGGGTCAAGTTTATTTTTTTCTTGCTAAAAAGTGAACCCCAAGTACTGGGAAACGATACAAAGTTAGTTGAGTTTAACAGCGAAATAACTCCACGTCTGACTTTAAGACCGACCGGGAGAATAAAATGTAACATTAAGAAATGAATTATAGATCTGGTTTGCATATACCCAACCCCAATAAAAAAAATCCCCCAGGGGTTCAAAAAGAAAAGTTTTCAAATTTCAAAAGAGGATACCCTAAGCTTTCAAATTTAGCTTGGTAACAATTTTTTCCAGGTCCATCTTGTTATCTACCAGATAATTAGTGTTTTCTTTTGTTGTGATAAACGAGTTTCATACTCTCCAATCGTGACCAGGTGATCACATTATTTGTTTCACGTGAGAATATAACACCTCTTATGACTCCTTACTTTTGTAGTATTATAATCAAACTAGCAGGACCTATATATATATATATATATATATATATATATATATATATATATATATATATATACCACGGCATAATAATTTAAGTATTACAATGTTTGAAATGTTTACTTAAGAGCTATAGCTATATATATATATATATATAATTATGTATATATATATGTGTGTGTGTGTGTGTGTGTGTGTGTGTATGTGTGTCACGTACTTCGGGATTCGGTCTCGTTTTTCTTTTTTGTGGCTAGAGTGCAATAATATAAACCTTCGTGATAAACGGAGAACTGGAAACGAATCAAAGATACGTGCAGAGTTCTGTTTCTAGAAAGAACGAATACGTTAACCATATCAAGTCCGTTGTACATTTATTTCTGCTTCCACGTCTCTGCTGACTGAACTGAGAGTAGAGGAATGTCTTACTCTGAAATAATTTGCTTTTATGTTTATCTCTCCCCTGCCCACAAATGGTCAACACCCACATAGTAGACCCAGGTGATTACATAACACTCTAGAGTTTATGCTTTTTTTTTGGGGGGGGGTTAAGTTGGTTCCAAATATTAACCAGATCACTCTACGTTTTTCCACTTTCTGTTATCCTTGTTTCTTCACTTTTCACACGATTGATCATATATTTATTTTCTAATCTCCACTGCGGAAGATTCCATACGCTTCTTCAGTTGTCTCAAGTTTTTTATTTTTTATTTATTTTTTTTTCCAATTTTTTTTAAGAAACCAGAAGAAAGAAGAGGTAGAAAGAAAAAAGAAGAAGCAAGAAGAAATAAAAATATTTGGTAGAAACGCCTTTTTAAACCCCCTTAACCGTTTGGCATTAGAGTAAGAAAGACATTATTTTTTTTCTCAGTTAGAAGGCGGGGAATTGCCTAACGGGACTTCTACCCACTTTGTACCATTTCCCCGTAAGACTACCAATATATCTCGTCTCTTATACGCGAGAGTGAGTGCTGTGAGTTCAAGCGATCGTACACATACTAACAGGCGTTAAGAACCTATTCCGAGTGCTCCGCGCGCGTCTTCCGTTATATGCAGATAAAATATAACTGTGTTAATTGCCTTCACAAGTCAGCTTGAATTGCAATCACAACTCAGGACTGACATTAAAGATAATTCACCGCAATACCTTAGCTAATAAATAATATTAATTATACTATAAATACTATAATATATGGTCGACCGGCTAACGAACATTATACAACTACACATCGAGCCACATCCATAAAACAAACTTAACATACTCCACATCTATACGATATACACACAGACGTGATCGTAAAATATATATCACAAGATGTCATGTTTTCAATTTAAATCATCTTCCAATACAGCCCTTAATGCAAGCTGTCATGACTGAGAGAAGCTAACGAACCCTGCTGACTGCGTGTCTCGAAAAAGTCAGTCATGGCTTTTCTGCTCTTTTAGGAATAACGCGAGTGCGTAGTATGCATCGACCACGCACTTGAGACGTGAACGTACTGAAACAGCGATGACTCTGATGATCTGGTAACTGTACCAACAACCATTTCCCACACTACACACACAACCGCTCAGTAGGTATGCTTGCCTCTACGGTCCTATAGCACACTGATGAAGCTAGTGAACCTGAAACACGTTGTCTCAGTGACTCATATCTTATAATTATTATTTATAGCTCATTATCCATAATTGGTGTGCGTCTCTCTCGAATTAGCAGCTGCACTATTGCAGATTCACCGCTTTTCTGCGGTCGCTAACTGTATAGACTTTAAACCCTCGCCCACGAATTTATTTACAACACGTTATTGAGTTCCACTTCTACGTGAATTCATTTTCAAGTCACTTTAGATATGTAGGCGATAAAATATCTCACATATACCATTTGACCAGCTGCCTCTGGTCTTGACTGGGTGTAAATATTTGGCGACAAAAGCTTCAATTCGGGTCTCGAAACCCACAAATCGTTTTTCTA
>CM042144.1:3434297-3455062 GCA_023376005.1 Doryteuthis pealeii | reverse complement strand
AGGAGAGATCGAGCTTATGAATGTTTTTGTTTACTTAACTCATATAGTATAGTATATATATGATAATATATATATATAGTATATATATATATATATTTCATCAGAAGAGAAAGTGTGCAACCGTTTCGGGGCCAATTCTTTGCACACTTTCTCTTCTGATGAGCCTATTTCAGTTGTAAACATCGTTTGTTTTTTCATTATATCTTATTATATATATATATTATATATTATATATATATATATATATATATATATATATATATATTTGGGTTCAGCTTAAGATGTTAACCGCTACATTGCTTACACAGGTGGTTTTGTTTATATTGATGAATGTTTGTGTAGGACCAGCCATACATTATGGATGAACTATTAACAAAGAAGAATGAATTACTATTGTGGCATAGATTCTCAAAACAGATTTCGAATTCGTTTTTTTTCCCATTCTGCTCGACCCTTGCCACACTAAGATTTAAAATCATGAACAAGACGTGGAAACAACACCCTACGAGAAAACAGCTGTACGGCCACCTGCCACATATCACCCAAACCATCCGAGTAAGACGGACAAGACACGCGGGACACTGCTGGAGAAGCAAGGACGAACTCATAAGCGACGTCTCCTGTGGAAGCCAGCACATGGACAAGCCAGTGTGGGCCGACCAGCAAAAACGTACGTTGATCAGCTCTGTGCGGATGCGGGGTGCTGCATAGAGGACCTCCCGAGAATGATGAGCGATGGAGAGAGATTGTCATGTATACTGACATATTTACTGTAATTGTCTACTCTTTTGTTAATACATTTTCCTACATTTGTTAGCCGTCGTTTTGTTCTTATTTTGACCCCTTGACACAACAATATCAAACACTCAAATGCACCAAATTGAACTATGGCTGCTTCATCTATAGGCCAGCCTGAAATATACTACCTAAGAGTGTTGGAAATCAGATATAATTAAGAATTGAGACGAGCAATAGGAGACTTCAGCAAATCATCAGTGCACATTTAACTACTTTGTTACCAAGTAAATATTTAAGGCAATTATGATGTTACTGGTGACGTAGTTCCGGTTACAGACAAACACACAATCTCCATTAGAATAAGATGATGATGATGTGGGAAATAAAGTTTCATGCCTTCTTTAAGGACGTTAAAAACCGATTTGTACCATATGATGTAATGACGTTGAGAAAGGGATGGAAACTTCATTCTCCGCTGGTTAGGTTTAACTAGCTCAGTCGGTAGAGTGTTCGGCTAGAAACCACAAGGTTCCTAGTTCGATACCGGTCCGAGTTTAAATCCCGAACGTTTTGAATTCAGAGTTTTTCCTTCTGCTCGACCAATGGACATACCAAGGTGAAAAAAAGAGCTAGTTTGACTTAGTAAAAGTAAATAAGTAAAGTCGACGGGGCGGCCTAAAGTCGGTATCAGCCAGACAGCGACGAAGTCTATCCCCTTTTCAATAGCGCTAGACCAAGGAGATTGTTTTTTAGCATCTGAGGTGGAGCGCCACACCTACCATCAGCTCCTTACTTTACCGCACAGATCCCTGTGCTACTCATACGCTGAGTTGGCGAGGACCGGTATCGAACTAGGAACCTTGTGGTTTCTAGCCGAACACTCTACCGACTGAGCTAGTTAAACCTAACAAGCGGAGAATGAAGTTTCCATCCCTTTCTCAACGTCATTAAAAATCTCTCTCTCTCTCTCTCTCTCTCTCTCTCTCTCTCTCTCTCTCTCTCTTTCTCTCTCTCTCTTCATATATATATATATAGCGGGTTAGCTCAGTCGGTAGAGCGTTCGGCTAGAGACCAAAAGTTCCTAGTTCGAAACCCGCCCTCGCCAACTCAGCGTATGAGTAGCATAGGGATCTGTGCGGTAAGGAGCTGATGGTAGATATGGCTCTCCACCTCAGACGCAAAAAGCAATATCTTTTGTCTGTCGCTAGTGAAAAAAGGATAGACTCCCTCGCTGTATGTCATACCGACATTAGGCTGACCTGATGATACATATATACCAAACTCTCGGCTCGATCAGGGTTTTTATCCGTTTCCCTTCTCCTAGACTGGCTGCCTACCAAGGTTAAAGAGCCCAGTTTGTTCTATCCATGCATACCTGGAGGTAGAATTCATACCTTAAACCGAGTTATAGTCAATTATAGAAGGTACGTAATGTAATGGTTAGAGTCGAAGGGAATGAACTCTTCAACCCGAGTTTAAATCCTGGACGAGGCGGTTCGCAATTCCCATAGCGATAATGCCCTTTGGATACGTATGCTTCCAACTAGTCCCCCACCTAGCTATGGTAAATAGTAGGGCAGAGTGGGCCTCATTAACCTAAGTTAAGTTACCATTCTAAGAGAAAGAAAACTCTGATGTCAAATCTGATAAACTCCGCTTAAGAAACTGACCCTGTGTCAATTACTGGTCATGCGGAAGGGTTGGTGAATATATCTATTAATAATGGAGATTCGCTTCCGGTTTTTGTTTGAAACAAAAATTACTTCACATTACCCAAAATCGTCATAATTTGAACATGCAAAATTCCTCATTATTTTGTAAAACAAGTTTTAATAAATACATGACTGGTATTATATATCTATATATTTTGTTTTATTTTAATACATATTTAAAATTTACATTTCAAATTGTTTTATTTTTTAATCGTTTAATGAATTTGATGATTTTACTTACTTAGGGTACAAACTCGCTGACATTGGATTTTTTACTCCCACTCCTCAGGTAATATGTTTAAAAAATCTATTTTTACATCGCCCGGAGGGTTTTTTTTATTTTGTACTAGTATACTCAATAATAGGTGATACTAACCAGACCCTAAGGGAATATGCTGAGAAATAAACCTCATTTGATTAAATTCCATGTATTCTGGTTGGCCTATAAACTTTCCAGCTGATCCTCGTACGATGCATTATTCAATATCACGTCACGCTGGCAGTACGGATATCATCAACTCTCTCTTACCAATCGCTCTTTTCGGTCATTGCCACTGCAACGTGTCCCTCGCAGTACCCAGAGTCCCTACAGAGCTGATTTATGTCAGTTTTTTTCCTATGTTGGTGTGTATATGTGTAAGTGTCTACAGGAGAACGTCACTTATGACTTCGTTCATGCCTCTCCAGCAGAGTCCAGAATGTATTGTTTGTCTTACTCTGGTGGTTTTAAGATTAGAATCAAGTGCCGTACAGCTGCTTTCTTAAAGGCCTTTTTTCCAGGATTTGTTCAAGGCATCGTCTTGTGTAGCCCCATCTGCTAGAGCTACACAATGAATATGTCTAGATATCCCTTTGTTTTGTGTCAGTGATGTAGAGAATCAATTCTGTAACTAGCAAGAATATGGGCCCTCCTGGTGTAAGTATTTAAGTTTAAATGTAATGAAATATATTAAAAGTAGAAAGACTGACGAAATTAAATAAGAACACATTCAAATATTACACTTATTTTAATTACATTTAACTGATTTCAACATAGAATCATTTATAGGATTGATTTTAATACCTTAGAGAATAAAACAATAATATTAGAGGTCAATATCTCCAAGTAACTATTTATTAAACCCGGTATTGTGAAAACCGGTATGTAAATTATCCACACCATATATTTTGTAAACCTTTATTTCTTAGTGATATATAACAATCATTGCAAGATTTTAAACGCACTAATAACATGGGCAGTTTTGAGGCCAATCTAACTCTGACTTCGGTAATAATTCAGATTTATTCTACGTGTTAATGATTTTAACTAAAAATTGAATATACATTGATAAACTTAGGCAATTCCTGGGCGTATTGTGACGTAAACAGAGACCTAGTTTCGGTTAGACTGACGCACCGAATTTCCATTCTATTTATATTACTGAAATAATAGGGCGATTAAATTTTAAAATTACCAGATGATATCAAAGCACTTAAAACCTTATTAGTTTATAATTAAATCAGGATATACTTATCCCTACACCGAAACTGTCTATTAAATTCAAATGATAAACTGTGTATTGTTCTACTATTGCAGGTGGCGTATCGTCAGAACTTTGCATAAAAAATTAAGTTAAGACAGAATTCCAGTATTTTATTCTAAATCGAGGCTCTTTCTCTTTCTTGAAGGTGTCATGATCGATCTACCTTTTATATATATTGCAATTAAATTTAGTAAATTCATTAATTAAATAATATCTAGTGATAAAAGAAAAGATGTCGATCTCTCTTACATTACCTTTATTATTTCTAATGTTGATTAGATTTTATTGAGTTACTTCTCACTTCTGATTATTAAATCAATATTCGACAAAGGGAGTTTGAACACACAGATTTCCTAGCTAATCTGATCGCTTTCCAAGTGGTATCGTCGGAACAAGATAATCGAACTAAGCATTATTTATGAAAGAACAAATATAACAAATATCCTTGACAATCAGATAAGAAAAAAGTACCGAAACCAGCATCCCAATCAGTCGGTGGGGCTTAGAAATCACTGAACTTAGCCCATGCAGACCCCACCAGAAAACGACGCCCTAGGGATGACATTAATGGTAATTCAAAATTAGCAACTATACTTTTTAAAGAGGAAGCCAACTACAGGCAGTTACTAAATAAATATCCTTAACTCTTAACATCCTGTTGAGAATTTTTTAAGTCCAGAGTCCCATTCCTATGAGGATCTATCAAAAATGCTAAAAATGGCCTTTTTTATTTAAAGTTACCTGTTATTTCCCTTAAAATAAAGACTTCTAAATATGTTTAATATTATATTTAACTAAACGCTATCGTTTGGGTCGGATTAGGAAAATGAATGTGACTTCTAGCCAGGTGGAATGAGGTGGTACAGGATGTTAAGAGTTAAACTGGTACGAGTTACATATTCAATCCGAACGAAACTGATAAGTCAGTTGTATTTCTTGAATATTAACTCATTTGAATTCTTAGTTTCACTATTCTTTCAAGCTTCAAAAAATATTTTATGACCTTGTCATCAAATACCTGAAACACACGTTACATCTTTACAATTTATTTATTTTTTTCTGTCTGTACTGATATATATTAGAATAGGTAGAATCTTTACAATCCAGCACGAGTTTAGAAATTACAAGACACATGGACTTTCTGCTCTCTTCTGCCAATAAACTTATGTTTTTTTCCAGCTATCGTAATTTTTTCTTAACATGTCATATGCTGGACAAAATTAAGACCTTTATTCTGGCTTTTAGTCCAACTTTAATTCTTTCTGTTTTCCTTTTATTCTCTCTCTCTCTCTCTCTCTCTCTCTCTCTGCTGATATATATATAATATATATATATATATATATATATATAAATTGACCATGTGGGGTTATGTCCGCCTCTCTCCCACCTATGTGCTGATATATATTAGAATAGGTAGAATCTTTACATTCAGCACAGGTTTAGAATGTAAAAGGACACATGGACCTTTTGCTCTGATCTGCCACTAAACACACACACACACACACACACACACACACCAACCACAATATATATATATATATATTATTATATATATATTAATAGGTGTGTGTGTGTGTGTGTGTGTAGTTTGGGCAGCATTCTTTCATTTATACATGTAGAAATTAAACAAAAGAAACATCTCCTGTTTAACAATTTTTATTTTTGATCTTTTTGAGTTTTCTGGCCAATGTTTTAATATTTGGGTGGAATTCGTGGATAAGTCCACCAAAGTTCAGGTCGAAGTGCCATCATCAGTGTTCCAGTTTTTAAAAAAATATATTAATGTGGAGGCTGGAAGTGCCGAAAGTACTCGGGACCTGAACTTTCGTGGACTTATCCAGGAATTCCACCCAAATATTAAAATGTTGGCCAGAAAACTCGATATAAGTTAAGTGTGAGGAAATTAATCTGACGGTATAAGTATAAAGAAAAGGATATGAAAACACACAATGCTGTTAAAATGAAAATATTTTATATCATTTTCATAGCTAATATTGAACAATATTTCGATTTATAAAAATCATCTTCAGAGCTTGCTTTTACTCATCGAGAGAGAAGCAGGAGTCTGGATTAAAAACAAGCTCTGAAGATGATTTTTATAGATAGAAATATTGTTCAATATTAGCTATGAATATGATATAAAAATGTTCATTTTAACAGCATTGTATGTTTTCATATCCTTTTGTATATACTAGCAAATATATGCAACCCGGAGGGTGGCAAGTATTTTAAGTTTTAATGTAATAAAATATTGTATTAAATCGGAAAGGCTAATGAAACTAAATAAGAATACAGTAAAAAGATTTGAAACAGAGGGAGTAATAATAAGATTTGAAACAGAGGGAGTATAAATAAAAAATGGAACAACTGAAACTTACTCTTCATCACTCTCGTCTTTCATTGTTATTTTTTCTAATTTTAAGTATTTAGTTATAAGAGGGCAGTAAAAGAATGAAATGACAGTTATTTTTATCGTGTTTAATGGATTTCATTTAAGATTCATTGAAGAGATTTTTTGCTTATATTCATTAAAATAAAACCAAACAATTTAGAAATCAATAATACTAAGCACATATTTATTAAATTCGATTTTTTAATATTAATATGTAAATTAGCCTTCCCGTTCACCATAGTAAAAGGCGCTATTTTGTTGTATATAAATATAATTTGCAATGTTTGTTAGTAATGGTAGACAATAGTTAACAGTATTAATAATGTAAGACGATTTTTATTAATAACTGAGGTTTATATATATACATATATTATAGTAAAGTCATCGGGGGCGGCCTAAAGTCGGTATCAGCCGGTCAGCGAGGGAGTCTATCCCCTTTTCAATGGAGCTAGAACAAGGAGATTGTTTTGACGTCTGAGGTGGAGCGCCACACCTACCATCAGCTCCTTACTTTACGCACAGATCCCTGTGCTACTCATACGCTGAGTTGGCGAAGACCGGTATCGAACTAGGAACCTTGTGGTTTCTAGCCGAACGCTCTACCGACAGAGCTAACCCCCCTCTCTCTCTCTATATATATATATATAATATATATATATATATATATATATATATAGAATATATATAAATATATATATATATATATATATATATATATATATATATATATATATATATATATATATATATATATATATATATATATATTATATATATATATATTATAATGGAGATTGTGTGTTTGTCTGTCTGAAGCCGAAACTAAATCACTACTCAAGTCACAATTCCCTTAGTTATTGACGTCACATTCACCATGAATTTATTTTTATCTAAACCTTAGTTATTGATAAAATTGTTATACCTTATTAATACTTTTGACTTTATCTACATTCTAATAACATGCAATTGTATTTATATATGCAACAAAATAGCGGGTTACAGTGTGAACAGGAAAGCTAATTTGCATAATGATATTAAAAGTTTAATTTTATTAAATATGCGCTTGGTATTATTGATTTCTAATTGTTTGTTTTTTTCTTAATGAATATGTGCAAAAAACTCGGGGATAAATCTTAAAAGAAAGCCTTTAATATAAAGAAATAACAGTAATTTTATTCTTTACTTCCTAATTTAACTAAATAGTTAAATTAGGAAAATTCAGCAATAAAAGGAGGGAGTGATGAAAAATGATGGAAGACTTAGTTTCAAAGTTGTTCTATTCTTCGATTATACCCCCTCTGTTTCAAATCATTTTATTTTGATTTTTATTTAGTTTCAAAAGTATTTCAAATTTAACATATTTCATTACATTAAAATTCAAATACTTGCACCCGGAGGGTGCATATATTTGCTAGTATATATAAGAGAGAGACAGAGATAATCCTAATATGACTTATTACTTTTTGTTTTGATTTTCATTTGCTTTTCATGATGTATTGCATATTGTACTCTTCGGAATTAAACTTCTCTATTCTATAGTTTTTTTTATATAATTACTATGGTATTTTCACAGTTATAGATTGTACATTTTATCCTAGACGTATGCCGTCAGAGAGAGAAACTTTGATCTGGGGTAGAGTGCGCAGATTCTAAACCGTAATCCTAAGAATCGCATGTAATCTGAACGTAGATGGACTCAGTAGGCCTAGTTAAAATACCGGATGAGGATGTTTGTCTTTCACTTGGTGTTAATTTCTTTGGGAAGGGCCTGAATCCATATCCTATGTTCCCCAGCTATGGGTGAATTGTAGAGGAGATTGGCCTCCTTACATTTGACATAAACAGATGGTCTTGGAATAGGAAACATCTGAATTCATACCAGCTATACTTCACTCCAGAAATATTTTTCATGTAGCATCCGATTTGTACCAGAGAACTTGGCTACGGAATATGACAGTAGGCTAAGTACTGAGCCATATGTACATAATCCCCACCCTTTGTAACGAAAATAATGCTGGTATGTATTAACCCAAACCCTTTGCCACGGGCAGGATGTGACACGAGGTCAAATTTTAAGCGGAGTAAAGCTGCTTTGAATTCAGTTTTCCTTCTAAATTGGTTGCTTAACCTTGGTGTGGTTACTGGTCTAGGAGAAAGAAGAACCTGAATTCAAACCTGTTAAACCCGTTTAAAGATAGGCTTTGTCTCACATCCTGCTCATGTGGAGGGGTTGGGCTAAATGTATTTTTATATTCTAAAATACATGTAAAATCTTAGGTATTTACTATATCCCTTCACCAGTAGAATTCAACAGAATGTTAATTTCTATGTGGGATTACGCATAGTTGGATGGACCTAGGACCCAGTCCATCCTATATTGGTATATCTGTGAGTTATTCGGCTACACTAGAGGTCAAAATGTGTGAAGTGGTCAGTTTTATGTGAAGAGTCTAAAGGAACAAATCCTCTATGGAAACAGATGCTGAAAAATGTTCCTTCTACATTCCCTTTCAGTGGCACCTCAGTCAACACAGTCCTTACCTTTTTTAGGCAAGCTGTTGTACACAACAACTGTTGTAAGTCAACATGTACATACCAAAACAGACATAACTCTTTTATATATATATATATATATATTATATATATATATATATATATATGAGAAGAAAATATTTAAAAAATATAACAAACACAGGATGTTATGATCAGGAAACAATTTTTAGTGTCAATACTTAAGCATTTCGGTATATTGTACCATCTTCAGGACACTGTACAAGATGGTTCAATATACCGAAATGCTTAAGTATTGACATAAAAATTGTTCCTGATCATAAAATCCTGTGTTTGTTATATTTTTAAAATATTTTCTTCTCATATTGTCGGATTAATTTCCTCACCGTATTTCCATATATATATATATATATATATATATATATATATATATATATATATATATATATATATATATATATAATACAGATGAAAAATATATCTTCAAAACTATTGTAATTATTTATTTTAGCCAGTGTATCTTTTTGTTTTTTTTTATACAAAGAATTTTCAACTAACTGCTAGTTCCATGTCCTGCCAATGAATTTAAAAAAAGTGTCAACACCCTCATAGACCTGTTTATAAAACCTTTTTTTTTTTCGGTGTCCGTCGTTCAAAAATGTAAACAAATCCTTTTTTTACTTTTCATGTCAGCCATTGTTCATAAAATAATCGCGTTAATTTATTTATTTTGATATTAGAAATACAAATAAAATCATGATACTAATGCAGAATAGCGCGCAAGAGATAATACCATTAGATTACGTATATAATTCATTACATTTCCTGATTGGTTCAAACAGCAGCCAATACAATATGCAGAAACCAGGGTCTACAGTGACAAAATTCAATATAAGCCAGTTTAGTTGCTAGAATAGAAAAAATGGGTGACACACTAAGGAGTGTTCATCCCCAGTGAGGTCTAGCTAGTAAGGGTGATATTATGTTGAAAGACCCGAAATCCACCAACAAACCAGCTATTAAATAAATGATGCTGCCACCCAACACTCTTTAATTGTACAGGTGTACTTCCAACAATAAACAGATAAACATTAAGAATGTCAGGTGGAATCTTTAATACTATGCAATGTGTGCAATTTGAGGATGAAGAGTGCTTCGATCAGTTCCTTCACACTAATCAAGCCAATAAATGGTGAACTTTTTCAATTGAAGTTGGTGGACTGGCCTATTGTCGGTATCAACCGGACAGCGAGGGAGTATATCCCCTTGTTGCTAGTGCTAGGTCATAGAGATTTTTTGCGTCTGAGATGTAACGCCACAACTACTGTCAGCTCCCTAAATTTACTGTACAAAAAAAGTGCTACTCGTGCGCTGAGTTGGCGCGAGCAAGTATCGAACCCGGAACCTTTTGATTCCGAGGCGGATATTCAGCTGGTATTTTGCTGAAAACGACGCCGTGATGCTGTGAAAGAACTAGATGGCATCGAGCTGGTGCGTATTTTTACGATTTAAGGGTTGCATTATCCTATTCATGGATTAAGAAAATGCATAACCATTAATGGTAACGTATTCTGGAAAAGTATATTTTTATGACCAGAAAAGACGGCGTTATTTTCATCTCTCTGTTAGGTGTTACCTACTTTACCGCACAAATCCAAGCTTTTCTACTCATGCGCTAAGTTGGCGAGGGCTGTTATCGAACCAGGAAACTTGCGGTTCCTAGGCGGATGCTCTAACGACATCAAACGCAAAAACAATCTTCCTGGTCTAGCGCTAATGAAAAGGGATGGACTCCTTCTTTTTCCGGCTGATACGAACAAAAGGACACTTCATCAAATTTACTTATAGTCATCCACAGACACCGTGTTTCAACGTATCACGTCTCTTCAGTATAGCTAGACATTTGCAGGCAACCTCCAGCCGGTATGGAAACCAGATCAATCAGGTTTCATAGGCAATCGGCCATCTACAGAGTGGGACAGGGATTTTAACTGATAAATGCATACATATGTATATATATATGGGAAGGCCGACAGAGAGTGCTATATCAGTTTTATAAGAGAGCATTGCATTTAAGCTTAGTCGGAATTTGTCAGCGAAAATCCCCTCCAAAATTCTCAACTCACTATGGGTAGGGACCATATATATATATATATATATATATATATATATATATATATATATGTAAACAAGGTTTGTTTAGAATGGCTTTTTGCCGATAATTTTTTGGGAGAATAAGTGCTTAATTGGAGTCGTACCTAATTTTGAAAATTAATTAATTAATAATGAATTAGCGGGAATACCTATTAAATGTATGGCTAAACAAATCGAGAAAAATCAATCTTTGTATGTACATTTCGGCCTATTAGGCCTCATCAGCAGAGCTATAGATCAGAAGACCGCCCTGTGCGTGATTTGAAACCGGACTGCCAAGCTGACAGGCCGATCCCATAACCCCTACACTAAACGAACTTCTTAGATTTTATGATTTGTTTAGAGTAGGTTCATTATTAATTAATTAATTTTCAAAAATTAGGTACGACTCCAATTAATCACACACATATATATATATATATATATATATATATATATATATATATTCTCTGTGTGTGAGTATCTGTTGAAAGATTGAGAGAAAAAGAGACATTGAGTATAAACAAGGTTTTTAGGTCGTATAACCAGCAGAGTTTCATCCCTCTATCAGGATTCGTTGTTTTTGTTTTCTAGAAATAAAATTAGTATCCTTAGTTTCAGAACGTGCATTGTACATCTATATAGGGGAATAATCTACGTTATGCTAATTCGGAAGTTCTAAATATAACTTGCTTTCACCAAAAATAATCAAGTTTATTTTTACAATTGAAACTCTGATCATTTCTCGAAGGCATTTTCTTGTCTGTCTTCTAGATCTGCCAGCAATTTTTCGGCTCTTGTCCAGTTCGTAGTCCCCGGGGTTGTTGGGTGTTATTTGCAAGCCGCCTTTGACATGACCGTTTGCAAAGAGCACACGTTTACATCACGTTGGTGTTCTCTATACGACGCCCCGAATTAGCTCGGCTGTAAATCAACCTCCCAGCCACCAGCCATGTTTATCTGCCTTCGAAAGTCTCCGGGCACATTTCGCTTATCGCCAGTATCTTACGTGCTAACGGCTAGCGATTTTTCTACACCCAGTCACCTCTAACGATCTCGTGATTATTTGATTATTTTATTTGATTCTTGTTTTGTTTTATTTTTTTAAAGAACAGAAAAAAAAAGAAGAAAAAAAGTCTTGTTGATAGCCACCCGCATTGAGTCGTGGCTGGTTAGTTTATGAGTTGAAAGCCTGAATTTTCTCTTTTCCTTAGGACCTATTTTCTTTCCTCCTTTTTTTTAAATCTTTTTTTTTTTTTGAGAGTGGAGAGATAGCAATAGAAAACGCAATTTTGTTTGCCTCTCCCCCTCCCTTATAATTGACACAATTATTGAATCTGATGACAGATTTGAAATTACATTATGATATCAGTTTTTATGAAGTTGGCAGAATTTCTTTAACTGTCAAATATGAGAATAAAAATCTAACAATATCCAGTTTCCTACAATCTTGCTCAAAAATACATACATATATACATACACAGATTTATATACGACACGTGGACATAAGTATATATACAAAACTAACTAGTATGAACACACATTCTCACAAACACACTAACATACAACCCCCATATAAACATATATACACACACATACATCCTCCCAATACCTATGTGTATATAATTGCATGGGTGTGCATATATAATATATATATATATATATATATATATATATATATATATATATATACGGGTTTTGTATGTGAAAAGGAATTTATATACTAGTTATTTGTATATATATTTATGAGCACGGATTGTATATAAATGTGTGTATGTATTTTTCAGTAAGGCTGTAGAAAACATGTATATAACTGCACTGATGAGAGGTGATACCTCGAAACACGTGTCTGTAGTTTACTCTATTAATATACGCTCCTAATTTCAGTTGAGCACTCTATTTAGGAGGAATTTAATTGCAAATTCACCGTATTCGGCGTAAAGCTAAATCTCACTTTGTTTACAAAGTTTGAACTCTTAGTGAATTCATTTCGCTTAGAAATGTACCGATTAGATAGACTGCTATACTTGGCAGCTGATTGTGGCCGTATGGGTAAGAAGGTTGACGAGCGGAAGTTGTTCGGGTCTCGAACCCGGCCAGGCAGCTGCTAAAATGGTATAACTGCACTGATGAGGTGATACCTCGAAACACGTGTCTGTAGTTTACTCTATTATATATATATATATATATATATATATATATATATGTGTGTGTGTGTGTGTGTGAAATTACTGTAGATTTAACGAGAGAAAAGTAAATATATTATAAATAAAATGTCCGTAAGCATTTTCTATTTTACCAATGAAGATTGTCTCGATATTCAAAACACGTGCAGCAAATATGTGCATATTGAAATGAAGATAAAGGAAACAAATATCTAAATTGAAAATATTGCGGAAATTTTCTTTAATACACACACACACACATATATATATATATATATATATATATATATATATATATATATATTGGTTGGTTGGTTTTGAAGGCTGTCACAATGCAAGTGTAAAGAAAAAAGAAGGTAACTATGATGTTGTTTGTTAACCTGTTACTTTATTCTTAATATTTCGGGATGAAAAATCCCATCATCAGAAGAATACTCGAACTGAAGTGGTGCTAGCAGTTGCTCAACTTGTTCCGTCTGGGTCTTCCAAATTTTTGTGTGTGTGTGGTTGGGGGTGCTTGTTTATGTGTGTGTTTGTGTGTGTGTGTGTGTGTGTGTGTGTGTGTGCGGGCTTGTGTGTGTAAGTGTGTGTGTGTGCATGTGTGCTTATGTCTGTGTGTCTGATCATTTCTTTTTATTTTATTTTAATTATTATTCCAGATTTGATTTGCCTCTAAGTAAGGTTTTTTTTTGTTTATTAACAGGATCATCTGATCTCTTTTTTTATTGATATGAGTCTCAGATTAACATTCCAGATATTGCTTGATTGTTTATGGGTGCGGGTGTGTAAGTTTACTATCTATCAGGTGGTCTGTTATCCTGTTGTGTGTGTGCTGTATTTGCTAAGTCCAAACATCATGTGTGTGTGTGTGTGTGTGTGTTATTTTTAGGGTGTGTGTGTTATTTATAGGGTGTGTGTTCTGTTTTCGTGCGTGCCTTGTCCATGTACATTAATATATATATATATATATATATATATATATATATATGTGTGTGTGTGTGTGTGTGTGTGTGTGTTATTTATAGGATGTGTGTTCTGCTTGAGTATATATATAAATGTTTGAATTATATAATGAACAAAAGTGATAAGACAAACAGGAATATTTCTTTTAGGTTATTTATTTTTGAATTGTTCTCAACGAGTTTCGACATTAGGTCATCGTCAGTAGAATATTTCTTGTGAAAGAAATTGTTTTTAAAGTTTAATGACGATTTCTAAGATTTTGAAAAATATCATATATATATATAACATAATAAAATAAATATATAAAGGTTTTACATATCTATTTATTTGGTGACAAAGGAACAGTCACAACCATTTTGGTTTCATGCGTCAACGATCGTCAGGTGAAAGTTCACCTGACGATTGTTGACGCATGAAACCAAAATGGTTGTGACTGTTCCTTTGTCACCAAATAAATAGATATGTAAAACCTTTATATATTTTTTATTATGTTATATAACAGCTCTATTTTATATTGAGCACTCTACCAATAATATTGCGTTTGGCATACCTTTACAGTAAAAGCTGAAACAGTGACAATCCCACACTATATATATATATATATATATATATATATATATATATACAGGAGTACTTGAGACTTCTCAACTTTGCTGTTACTAAGACCACAGCGGAAAAACTAGCATCTATACATGCATCAAAATCTCGCAATGAGCAAAATAATAAATAATTAGAAACAATTATTATTAAGTGATTATTAAGGGGCCGGGTTAGCTCAGTCGGTAGAGCATTCGGCTAGAAACCACAAGGTTCCTAGTTCGATACCGGTCCTCTCGCCGCCCCAACGTATTTACTCACTTATTGTTATACAAATAATTTATACATAGTTTCAAGTATATTTACTGCACGGTAACATTGGAATAAGCGAGCTCAAATTTAAGTCCTGCTATTAAATTCACTTTGGTAGACTTTGGAAGAGTAGTAGTAAGTAAAGTCGTCGGGGTGGCCTAATGTCGGTATCAGCCAGACATCGAGGGAGTCTATCCCCTTTTCACTAGCGCTAGACCAAGGAGATTATTTTAGCGTCTGGGGTGGAGCGCCACACCTACCATAAGCTCCTTACTTTTCCGCACAGATCCCTGTGCTACTCATACGCTCAGTTGGCGAGGGCCGGTATCGAACTTGGAACCTTGTAATTCCTAGCCGAACGCTCTACCGACTGAGCTAAGCCGGCCCTTTGGAATAGTACCACTACTGTTTTTTTTCGACAGTGATATCTTTGGCAGTAAATAATCCATGAATGTTGATATACCATTAAACAAAGAAAACAATAAAACCTTAATACTTCTATTTTAATAATCACTTGATAACAATTATATATCTTTACTTTAGTATTCTTATATGTTATTATAATGGAGATTGTGTGTTTTTCTGTCTGTAACCGAGACTATATTACTACTCAAGTCACAATTCCCTTAATTATTTACGTCAAATTCTCCATTATTTCATTCTTTTAAACCTTCAGTTATTAATAAAATTGTTTTACATTATTAATACTGTTGACCATATCTACGTACTAATAACATGCAATTGTATTTATATATACAACAAAATAGCGGTTTACAGTTTGAACGAGAAGGCTAATTTGCATATTGATATTTAAAATTTTATTTTAATAAATATGTGCTTGGTATTATTGATTTCTAATTGTTTGGTTTTATCTTAAGAAATATAAACAAAAATCTCGTGGATAAATCTTAAAAGAAATTTATTTACAAGAAGAAATAACTGTAATATTATCCTTTACTTCCTATTTTAACTAAATAGTTAAATTAGGAAAATTTACCAATGAAAGAGGAGAGTAATGTAAAATAATGGAATATTTAGTTTCAAAGTTGTTCTATTTTTCGATTATACTCCCTCTGTTGCAGATCTTTTTATCTGCATTCTTAGTCAGTTTCATTAGCCTTTCTAATTTAATATGATATTTTATTATATCAAAACTTAAATACTTGCACCCGGAGGGTGCATATATTTGCTAGTAAAACTAATTATGCGTATCGGAGTATGTTGCCCATACACAACCAGATGCTTGAGCTCAACCTCATATCAAATGTGCAGGTGTGATCCGGGTGTCGGTTTGACCCTGAGAGAGAAAGAGATCGCTTACGTCATGGATGGCAATTTAGAACCACATGTAATTAAACTTAGGGCCTTTTTCGTAGACTCAGCCTGCCTACTGATTGCGAATAAGGAAGGTCTTTTTTCTGCAGCCGCTCAAAAGTTTGAACGAAAATCACGTTCCATGATATCATATCAGGGATTGAGTATTGAAGGAAAACACCAAGATGCACGTCATCTTGAGTTTCGCGAGGAATTCACTAGAGAAGTAGTTTTTTTTAATAATAATAGATTTGTTTTCAGTTTTAATTCGTTTCATAAAAATAGTCCTTGGTTGATTGGCTCCAGCATGAGCCAATCCAGTGCTCAGAAACCAATTTATACGTTGGCCAAACTGTATAAGCCAACTTAGCTGCTAGCGTTGAATCAAATGGATAAATCACTAGGGGGTTATCGTCTATAGTGGGGTCTAACTGTTGAAGGGGTATTTTGTTGAAAGAATCGAAATCCCCTAATGAACCAGTAATAACATAACTAGCGACGCCACCCAGCGTTGTTTGATAGTACAGGCGTATCTCAAACACTTACTTTTTAGAATTCGTATCGAAAATCATATCCACGTTGCTTATATTATGGAACCATTGTTATCACATGTAGGTTTCAGACAACAAATACATCAAACCTTTCATTCATACTAATGTTTAAAAATTTATTGTTACAGCAAATTCTGGCAGTAGGAGGTAAAAAATTAAAAACAAAAGATGATAACTGTATTTTTGTATTGGCTTGATATATAGGCAAGATTTTGGTTTTTCTTATTGCCTATTCACTTGATTACCATTTTCCCATTTTGTTTTAATTATTTGAAATAAGAAATAAATATTGTTTTTTTTATTTATTTATACTACATTTGCTTAATTTGATTAATTTTTAGCTTTCGTTCTAATTTTTATTTATTTAATTTTTTTTTTAAATAAATTTTTAATTATAGATATTTTTAACCTTTTTATAAAAGAAAGATATAAGTAAATGATATTTTGACCTTAAATCATCAAAACAATCTAGTGTAGCTGTAAGGATGAAAGTTTAATGTTATGGTATTGATCGCTGATTTCTATATTGGACAGTCAGCTATTTTTAAGGTTTTTCTTATTGCCTATTCACTTGATTACCATTTTCCCATTTTGTTTTAATTATTTGAAATAAGAAAATAAATATTTTAGGTATTCGGAAAAAACTGCATCAAATTGGTCTAAATTATCTTTGATATGACTTTGTTGGAATTGAATACTATTGATTTTTAAAAAATTGTATTTAGTATTGCAAACATTCTAAAATCCAGCCAAATATTGGAAGGCAGCACAGTCATTTTGCGATCACAATGAAATTTTTGGTTAAGGAACAATCAGCAAAAGCCAAGGTGAAATATGGTTCAAGAAGATGAAATCCGGCGATGCAAACCTCGCAGATGAAGAAGGAAGAGGTCGATAATCAAACTCCGACTACCAGGCAGTTTTAGCAGCTGTGGAAGAGGACAAAAGATTGACAATAAGAATGTTGACCAAAGAATTCAATGTACACTAATCGACCATCGTTTGTCGTTTCAAAAAGCTCGAAATAGTATGGAAATTGGTTTGGTTTGTTTTGTTTTGTTTTACGGCATATCAACCTCAGTGGGTCATTTAATGCCGATAAAGTTTTGAAATAAATAAATTCTTAATACAATGTTTTTATAAATACATTTTTCTATTTAATCCTAACAGGTACTACCACTCCGGGTCAGAGTGGACCAGGGAGCAATGGTGATGGAGGGGTGCTCCACATTCCCCAAACCTCCAGAACTGGAACCTCACCATCAGATAGAGTTTAACGTCATTCACAGGACCTGTAGACCCGCAGCCACCGCCTTCTAGCACCCATATGATAAAACGGGGTTGGGGTTTGCCATAAGGGCAGTAGGGTTAGGACAATTATATAGGTGTTAGGGCTTGACGTGACCAGCCGATTGATCGGAGGGGGCCTCTCCGACCGCCCGTCTAGCCCAAGATAGGGCCAAAGTGGAGTATTGCATGTCATGAACTGCTCATCCACCTAGGCTCTAGCCTTAAGCATCACGGGTCGCCACCCATGGCCAACAGGTGGCCCCATTGGGGAGTCTTACCCCTCTGCAGGTGTGCAGTCGGTGCATTCTAACGCCCCAGCCGACAGGGCGGAAGTAAATTGGCTGTGTGGGTCCACTACGATCTCTTCGAAAACAACAAACCTAACGTGTCCGAATTTTACCAATGAATATCTGTTGGAAAAAAAATCGCAATAATTATGCCTCAACCAATAAATTCGCTTCACAAGACGATGATCGCTGGAGGTCTGCTTCACCAGTGAGGGTCAGGTAACAAATGCCCTCACCTTTATAATAATTAATTTCAGTAATTCTATCGAATACACATTGGTTTTTTACATAATTCAATAGATAGATCGTTAGAGCATCCAACTCGGAACAAGGTTCCGGTTTCGATACCGGCCCTTGCCAACTTAGCGCATGAGTACCGACACTTGAATCAGTGGGCAGCTGATGATCGGTGTGACATGTCAACTCAGACGCAAAAACAATCTCCCAAGGTTGGCGCTCTTGAAAAGGGGACAGATTCCTACGCTATCAGGCTGATACCAACAATAAGCGACTCTGCCTATTTTACTTACTTTACTTATATGGTACTTATATATAAGTAGTTTATGTTTTATAACCTAAACTATTAATGCAGCGCACAATTATTTTAAATATTATCTTAAACAGATATATTTGACAAGTAGATGGGATGCTTACTGTTATTGCTACTTGTGGTCAGAGTGGAACTGAAAGTAATAACAACTACGTTACTTCACCCTTTCTTGCCCACAAATCTGAAGGGCGTAGAATACACTGACTATTATTATTATTATTATTATTATTATTATTATTATTTGAAACCATACAAATGCTTGCAAAATTTTAATGTTTAATATGAATACTTGAACCCATAAAATATGCAGATAAATGATTATTATTAAATGAGAACAGTTACTTAAAAACTATATAATTGTGTCTAAATTATTGATATTAGATCAGAATACTATAAACTATCCAACAGTGTGCAAGTAATCACTATATAAAATACAAGCTATATGTTATACAAGGTCAATATTTAAGCGGAGTTATAAAGGTTTGAATTCAGAGTATTTCTTCTACTATATCGGTTGATATTCCAATGTTAAAGATCCCAGTCTTTTCTACTATTTACCCATATTTGGAAGGAGGTTAGTTGGATTCATGACTTTTTCCCATGGGTCTTAGTGCTATGTTAAATGCAAACACTCCAGTCCAAGATGTGTGGTCGAATCGCCGGTCGTGTCAATTTCCTCAACAATAACCGTTCCACAACGCACGACTGTATCCAGTAAAATATCGCTTTAGTCTCGTATCGTTTTACAACACAACTCACATACAAGAAGAAACGTGACGACGACTTGCATTGCCTTGCCACAATGGTTAGACAGGGAAAACGTTTTTTTGGGGGGCGTGATGTTATATTAAATGAATCGATATGTCTTTGTAATTGAATTAAAGAAATTAAGAACAGTAAAGACTACACGACTTAAGATCAATAAGTTTCTCGTTTGGTTGTTTTCATACTTGTATGAATTCAGTCGGTAGAATCATTTTGCAAAGCCAGCTTCTGTTCGATGTCATGTAATTAAGCTAAAGGCAAGTTGTATCCTCTTGATATATTAACTTCCTATTGATAGTATTAGTTAACATATCTTATCTCATATTGTAATGATTTTGTAGGTTTTCAAACATCATAAGTATACACATTATCGGCCTGTAGTTGCTGAGGATGGTTTCTATGAATGCTTAACAATCTTTTTTTTATTTTGTGGAAAAATAACAAAAAATTATTATTTATTATTATTATTATTATTATTATTATTATTATTATTGGCGGTTTAGATCAGCTGGTACAGCGTTCGACAAGGAACCGCATAGTTCCCGGGTTCGATATCCACCCTCGCCAACTTAGCAAGAGTAGCACATGGATCTGCGTGGTAAAGTGAGTAGCTGATGGTAGGTGTGGTGATCCACCTCAGACACCAAAACGATCTTTTTGGTCTAGCGCTAGTGAAAAGGCGATAGACTCCCTTGCGGTCTGGCTGATACTGACTTTAGGCAACCCCGACGACTTTATTTATTGTTATATGTGTTTTTTTCACACCCGCCTAAGCTGGTGGTTCACTGCAGGCTGAATGACAGCAAGTCTCCTCATGCCTCCACGAATCATCTGGGTATATTATTATTATTATTATTATTATTATTATTATTATTATTATTATTAAATAGGAATACTTAAAAAACATTTAAGTGCATACACATTATTTGTCTTAAAAATAGTTACTCTATGCAATATATTTTACTGAGAATTATTTTTTACTTGAAACTATATATAGATTTGTTTGAAATTATTAATTATAT
>CM042144.1:3411797-3431797 GCA_023376005.1 Doryteuthis pealeii | reverse complement strand
CTTTCATTTTTACTCTGTGATCGGCCGGGACGGCAAAGTCCACGAGATGACAAGTCTTCCTCTTCTTGTCAATCAAAACTAGATCTGGTCTCCTAGCCTGGATTAGGTGATCCGTCTGTACCTCAAAGTCCCAGAGAATTTTGTGTGTCTCATTCTCCAGGACGGACTCAGGTTTGTGCATATACCATTTAGTTGAATGGTGAAAATTGAATTTATTTCACCTATTATTATTATTATTATTATTATTATTATATTATTATTATTATTATTATTATTATTATTTCATCGTTGTGAGTTTTTCACAGCAACGATAGCTGATGGTCTTCCACAGGAGTCTGAGTGACAGGGTATTACAAAGTGACAATCCTCCCGCTAATATCTAATTCTTACTGTCTTTTGTCAACGATCAACGGGATTTTTTCAAAATGCTCCGAATATGACTGGTATCACTGTCATCTTCATTTTCCATAACTGTTTCAGTTCTCTGACACTCTTGTTGTTTATCTATTTTTATTCATTTTGGTTTTGCTTTGCTTTCTTTGTTCAATGGCTTCATAAGTTATGCATTATTTAATGAATAGGGTTAAAAATACTACACCAAAATTTTTAAAAAATCCCCAGCCAACTACATAAATTTTGACTACCTACCCAGTTTCATCTTGTTTCTTCCCCCTCCACTCGCAAAGAATCAAAATTCCCATCCTCAACCCACCATAAAACTGACGTTCTAATGACCCAACACCACCTTCGCCCATATCATCCCCATGGAATAAATCAAACTCTCCCCATACCAAGAATTTTACCCACTTCTCCCAACCAGCCCCTTTTCCAACAAGCACCTAGCAACCTCCTCTCCTCATCTTCCCACACAAACCACCATCCTCTGAACTCCCCCCCACTTTATATGATGTTATTCTCATTTCAATCAAATCCTCCCTAACCTCCCTACCCCTCAATTCCACCACTAACTCACTTTCTCTTCTATAAACACAAATATACGTATTTTGCTTTGAATAAAGTCAGACTGTGGATGTTCTTCGCGTCAGAAGGACGAAATATTTCTCTACTACTTGGACTTGTTTGAGTCATTATTTTTGTCCACTTTTCCTTTTACCTCAGCTTAATGCTAAATATATCCTTGTAGATGAACAGTAGTAGTACTATTGTTTATGTTAATTTTCTTTTTAAATTTCCTTTTAATTTCAATTCATATCGACTGGAACTAAAAATTCAATAGTTGTTTACCTCTCGTTAACGATAACAACATCTGGTCCTCTAATTAGATTCGATAATGCATCTTCATCTCAAAATCCAGGGTATTTTCTGTCTCTCTTCCAGGATATACTAGTGATATGTATGTTCAACATTCATTCATTTGCGCTGTTCCCAGTACGATGCTTTTCCACACACGTCTGCTAGTATACTCCCTCTGGTCCTGATTGTTGCTGAAGTTAAACCATCTAATGGTGGAATTCCAATTTTGGAGCTCTGGTGAGGGTGGCGTACCCCTTCGTCGCCATTACTCCCTGGTGCACACAGTTACGCAATGGTAGTACCTGTTAGTGTTCCATCTATATGTTGAATAGAAAAAAAAGACCTTCGAAAAGACTTTTTTTAAATTGTTTTAATAAAATTGAATACTCATCAAGAATGAACAAAACAATACGTCTTCGGTACAAAATTGCCCCAACAAGGGTTGAAGTGCCGTAAAATCCAACTAGCCAGCTAACCAACCAACCATATTACTGCATTCATCCATGATCTGTCCTCATAATCTATTTAGAATCTTATTTTTTCTAGCTTTTCTAATCTGGCTGTTTTTCACGTGACTTAGGTTTCCTGCCGAATTTTAAATATTATGTTTAGATTATTGGCCAATTATAGGGCCATGTTAGTTCTGTCGGTGGAGCGTTCGGCTAGAAACCATAAGGTTCCTAGTTCGATACCAGCCATCGCCAACTCAGCATATGAGTAGCACATTGATCTTTGCGATAAAGTAAGGAGCTGATCGTAGGTGTGGCGCTACACCTCAGATGCTAAAATAATCTCCTTGGTCTAGCGCTAGTGAAAAGGGGATAGACTCTCTCGCTGATTGGCTGATACTGACTTTAGGCCGCCCCGACGACTTTACTTTACTTTTTTATTGGCCAATTAGAAGTAATGTTTTTTTTTTCTGTAAACATTTTGAAATATTATTTTTTAAAAATATGCTCTTGGAATAAGTCCAGCAGGAAACAGACACCCCAGTCTGTTTCTGACACGCTGATCAGATTAACCTAAAAAATTAACAAATAAGAACTCCATCCACAGAACTGCTCCAAATTTTCTAAACTTTCAATTAGATTATTCTACACAAAACAGATAAATGTTCTAAAAATGTAACAAGCTCCGATGTCCTGTTTACAGTGTTAGCCTGAATATTCCCAGTCTTTATCTGAATTCTCTCTCTCTCTCTCTCTCTCTCTCTCTCTCTCTCTCTCTCTCTCTCTCTCTCTCTCCACGCATTTGGTGTCTCTCTTGTTGTGTCCCACGTTGTGTATCTGTTCTCTGTATGTTTGTCTAAGTATCTGTCTACCGTATTCTCTGCCTGTCAGTAATTGTTTGTCCTACGTATTCTGTTTTTGTTACACAAATTGCCCATCCCGTTCGTCCCCCCCTTCTCTCCTCTCTCTCTCTCTCTCTCTCTCTCTCTCTCTCTCAATATATATATATATATATATATATTATATAATATATATATATAATCTGATTCTTTATTTGTCTTTCGCACGTATTATTTTTCTGTGTCCCCCACATTTTTTGTCTTCACGGTTTGTGACAGTCCCCCCCCTAGATATATATAATTATATATACATATATTTATATATCATCTCTCTCTCTCTCTCTCTCTCTCTCTCTCTCTCTCTCCTCTCTCTCTCTCTCTCCTCTCTCTCCCTCTCTCTCTCTCTCTCTCTTCTCTTCATTATTTCTCGTTTCACTTTATATCACACACACCTATTTTTGTCTCCCCTATTATATTGCTTTGTATCTCCCTCAATATATACTCACAATACATACATACATACATACATACATGCATACATATTCTGTTTTTTGTGTCCTCTATCATGCTTCTTTACAGCTTCTCTATTATTTCCTTTTTTCTCTAACCCGTCTCCATTCCAATTCAAGCGTATTTCTCTCCATGTTTTTCCCCTTTCGAATCAAGCAAGTGATTTTTTTCCCTGGAAACAGACCAACAAAAACTTTGGACAGGCATCTTCTAAGAAGCCTCAAGTGTTGACCGTGTATCAAATGCTGGGCCAACTTCTAACGGCGATTCAGTCGCCTTAGCTCCTAATTCCTTATATTGTTCAACAAGATGAATGTGCCATTATATTTCCCTAAAACACCCAACAACAGGTCGCTTAAGTCATGTGAAAACGACTAACTTCGTAATGATCGATTTTCTTGAAAGAAGAAATACCTACGTGTTGTGTCATTCATTTCAAGCTACGCTGGTTTTTTTCCTTCTATTTAATTCTTTTCTTGCTTGTTTTATTTTTTGGGATGGTAGCTTTCCAGTATACACTGGACACTGCTGGAGAAATGGGGACGAACTCATAACTGACGTTCTTCAATATAAACCAGCATATAGACCCGCCAGTGTGGCTCGCCCTCTATGACCTACATTAACCAACACTGGAAACCGTGCGGAGGACCTCCAGGGAGAATGAAGTATAGGGACGACTGGCGAGATTGTCAAGGATATCCGTGCTGCTAGTGACATGATGATGAAGATTATGAGTAAAGTAAAAGTAAAGTTGGCGCACTGGCCTATTGTTGGTATCAGCCGGAAAGCGAGGGAGTCTATCACCTTTTCGTTAGTGGTAGACCTTTTTCAGAGTTGGAGTGCAACACCTACCACCAGCTCTCCACTTTATCGCTCGCAATCTGTGCTATTCATGTGCTGAGTTGGCGGGTACCAGTATTGAAACTAGAACTTTTTGAATGCTTGGCCGGTGTTCTTTCGACTGTGTTAAACCGGTGCCTTACACAGAACATATACCCATCATGGAAAATCCGCGCTCTATGCACGACTTGATAATGATGGACCACGTGACCAAATAAACAGAAGAATAAAAGTGAATATAATCTACATTATTGGACGTCATACTTTCTTTCTAACTGAATAGTATTTCGTGTAATTTCTTGGTTTGGTTAGTTTGGTTATTTTGTTTAATGGCATATCAACCCTAATGGGTCATTTAATGCCAAACCTTATTTTTGTGCGTATCATTTGTAAGCGAATAGTTTCTAGGTAAATATTTTTGTTTGGTTTTATTAACTGGTTGGTTGGAGTGACGGCATGTCAAACCTTGTTAGATTATTTTATGCCGACGTTATTTTGTTTCATTCATTTTTTAAGTGTATTCAATTTTTTTAAACTCAATTTTTAAAAACATTTTTAAACTCATGTTTTTCCATAGATGGTACCCTAACAGGTACTACCATTCCGGGTCAAGGTGGACCTTGGAGTAATAGTGACGAAAGGGAAATCCGCATAGATCCAGAATTGGAACATCACCCTGAGATGCAGTTTGGATATTTTCTTTGTAATATCATTCAGTTAAAAAGAGTATGACGTCCTATAATGTAAATCATATTCTGCACTTTTATTTGATGATGTTTTCTATTGTCAAATTTTTTTATGGAGCATTCTGCAAGGATCCAACTCATAATAAGTAATGATGAATCTGCAAGACTACCCAGGCGAGGACGGTTAGCCGCTTCTAGTACAAAATAAAACACTTTTTTTAAACTGGCAAATTCTTATGAAATGGCTGTGTTTCCTGTCACAGAAATATAATGGAAATTAAAAAAAAAAAAAAAAAAAAAAAAAGAAACACCATATGCAATTCATTAATTTTAAATTGGCAAATTGATCACTTCATTTTGCAAATGAAGCGAAAATTCATTTAAGTTGCCAAACTAAATTCAACACGAAAATTTAGCCATTTTAATTAAAATTTGAATTGATTTGGGTTAAATTTGGATGCGAATAATCCACCTAAACACGTCATCAGCTAATCCTATCAAAAGTTCAACTCCAGATTTTGCATTACATACAAATTGATATCGAAAAGGTTGGCGAATCTGAACCGCGCCAGCAAATACAATATGGTACACAATGTTATGGCTTTTTTTACTCGGGCAGAGAATCGTAAGGAGATTCCGAACAATTTGTTTTGGTTTGGGTTTGTTTCTACGGCATATCAACCCCAGTGGGTCACTCAATTCCGACAAGTTCAGAAATAAATCAATCCTTAATGGATAATACAATTCTTTTATAAATACATTTTTCTATTTAACCCATACATGGGACCCTAACAGGTACTACCACTCCGGGTCAGAGTGGACCAGGGAGCTATGGTGATGAAGGGGTGCTCCACATTCCCCAAACCTCCAAAACTGGAAGCCACCATCAGATAGAGTTTAACGTCATTCCCAGGACATGTAGACCCGCAGCCACCGCCTTCTAGCACCCATATGATAAAAAGGGGCTTTCCATAAGGGCAATAGGGTTGGGAAAATCATATAGGTGCTAGGGCTTGGCGTAACCAGCCGATTGACCGGAGGGGGCCTCTCCGACCACCCGTTTAGCCGAAGAAAAGCCTAAAGTGGAGTATTGCAAGTCATGAAATGCTGATCGACCTAGGTTCTATCCGTAAGCATCACGGGTCGCCACCCACGGCCAACAGGTGGCCCCATTGGGGAGTCTTACCCATCTGCTGAGGTGCATTCTAACGCCCCACCAATAGGGCAGGAACAATTTGTAGATAAAGAGAAAGGAAGTGATTTCTTTGAGTCATCTAGTGTGCTTCATGGGGCGTTGGATCAATATTATACAAACTAGCAAATATATGCACCCTCCGGGTGCAAGTATTTTAGTTAAATTTTATAATAAAATATCATATTAAATTAGAAAGGCTAATGAAACTGAATAAGAATGTAGATAAAAAGATTTTGAACAGAGGGGGTATGATTGAAAAATAGAAAACTTTGAAACTAACTCTTCCATCATTTTCCGTTACTCCCGTCTTTCATTGGTAAATTTTCCTAATTAAACTGTTTAGTTAAAATAGGAAGTAAAGAATAATATTACAGTTATTTCTTCTTGTTAAGGGATTTCTTTTAAGATTTATTGAAGAGATTTTTGCTCATATTCAATAAGATAAAACCAAACAGTTAGAAATCAATAATACTAAGCACATATTTATTAAAATCACATTTTTAATATCAATATGCAAATTAACCTTCCCGTTCACACTGTAAACCGCTATTTTGTTGTATATATAAATACAATTGCATATTATTAGTATGTAGATATGGTTAACAGCATCAAAAATGTAAAACAATTTTATTAATAATTGAGGTTTAAATAAAAAGTAGAATAATGGAGATTGTGACGTTAATAACTAAGGAAATTGTTACTTGAGTAGTGATATAGTTTCGGTTACAGACAGAAAAACACACAATCTCCATTATGATAAGATATAGCTTGGTCCTGAAATGGATTATCGTGTACAGTTAAAGAGACAATTTCTTAACATCTTGAAACTTTAAACTATCACCCATCTTTACAAAGCAGCGAAGTGATATCATAGATATTTGCTACAGAAATGAGGGTAAATGATATATATAATAATAATGGTGTTCCTCAAAATACGACCGTATCATCTTGCAACACCCTCTGGTTAAAAGTGAGTCCGTCCAAATTGTCCAAGATGAATTTCTAAAATGTAATTCTTGATTATCTCGTGTTGCTTATCCGTCGAATTTCTTATGAGTGTCGTCACCACAGCTAAGTATTGGACAATTCAGTTTCTATTATAAAGAAAGAAAGGGAAGAAAATGGCATTCTACAAAGAAAAAATATAACTGTTAAGAAAGAGTAGTGGAAAGAAAGGCAGAGAGGATGAGTACGTATAAGCAATAATGCTAATCTTTCTATCGAACATAATGAAAAGACGAAAGGAAAGAAAATGAGAGGAGTTAAATCAATGTTATTATACGTTTTATATTTTTAACTATTTTTCAATAATTAAACATACCAAATGTTGTTATTAAATGATCATACTGTGGTATATCCATAGGTCACGCTAGTTTAATAGTATTATTTTACTTCTTGTGAGTTTTTCACATCAGTATTAACTGATGGTTTTTAAACAGCCTCAATCTGGATTTCAGTTTAAGTTGCAGTCCACTTCCTATGCCGATAACCGTTACACATCGAACGCCTATATAGAAAGTGTTAAGTATTTTTTTTTTTTTTAGATCTATATTAAGGAATTTAATTGACTTCACTCACTTCTGTTAAAAATAAAATAAAATACTTGCTCTCTTAAAGGCCACCTTCAGCGGCCACTAAGCTCATTGTTGGTTTTTTCCCTCAGTTTAAATGATAAGTACAATTCCAAGCAGAAAAGACTAAAAAGTAAAAAAAAGGAAGATAAGAATTTATATATTGATCCACGTAATTTTTTTTCTTTTAGTATTTACTTATTTAAATTTCTTTTATTTACGTTTGATTTTTCTTCGTTGTTTTTTTTCCTCTCTCTTTTGTTAAAAAAAGAGATTTCTCCTGTCCGTCGGAGATGCTTCTTATTTTTAACGATTTCCCGACCAGTTGGTTTCTTTTGATAGACTTCAATTCTTTCTTTACTTGTAGTGAACGAGTTTATAAACTTGTATGTTCAGCCTCAGTCTCTTTTTCTTTTTACTTTTTTTTTTGAATGTGTGTGCATTCGCACCCGTGTACGTATTGGTTGAATTTCCCGTTTCATGTATGGCACGTTTATTCCTATGAAAATCCTCAGTCGGAAGAGTACCTGCCTAGGAATCGCAAGGGTCCGGGTTCGATACCTGTCTCCGTCAACTCACTGCATAAGTAGTACATATTGGGTTATCTGACCTGTACGGTAAAGTGGAGAGCTGACGGTTGGTATGGAACTCCACCTTAGAAAAAAATCTCCCTTGTCTAGCGCTAGCGAAAAGGGATAGACTCCCTCGCTGATGGCTGATACCGACAATAGACCACTCTGCCAACTTCACTTACGCATTCGCACCAGTGAATGCATTGGTTAAATTTGCTCTTTCGTGGGTGGCACATTTTCCCAATAAAAGTCTAGATATCTCCTTTTTTTATACAGCAACGTAAAAACAATTATATATTTTCTTTAGTGGTTGAGTAGACAGTAAAGTATTTTCAGAATAACTAATTCATTCCAATTTTATTCCACCTCGTCAGTTCCAAATGGTTATTTGTTCGACTTGGCTAATGTTGATAAAATGCCATTTTTATCGAGCACACCAGAGAAGACAGATTTCACTGTTAACGAACAAAGTCACTGCCTCCTTAGCTAGTCATCCACAGCAGGTGTTGGCACTTTCTGTATATTCATTTGATTATAAATAAGTATAATGTCTTCACTTTCCGTTATTTCTTTTATTTGTTTATTTCATTCTTCTTCAATCTTCTATTGCTCAACACATCATTTGAATATATCTTATCATAATGGAGATTCGGTGTCTGTAAATATGTAATCGAAAGTATATCACTGCTTATGTCACACTACTCTCTGGAAATATGTAATTTTATAAATGTGTATTCAGTTTATAGCAAAAAAAACTTACAATAAATCTTATCTATTAATGATGTTTCTATGAAAATCTGAGTTAGATTTGCCTCAAAACAGCCTCTGTTATTAGTGCGTCTAAACTCCTGCAATGTGTATTATATGTTACTAAGAAATAAATGTTTACATAATATATGGTCTGGTTAATTTGCATACCAGTTTGAACGAAATCGGGTTTAATACATAATTACTCTTGTTGCATAAATGATTGATAGCCTATTAATTATGTACAGGACGTGTAGCGTAGATCCAAAATAACGGTTTATTGGGGGAAACACAGGAATGGTGATTGACACTTTTTAACACTGTGTTGACCTACTCTTCAGGTTCGCCAGCGTGAGACGTTAGAAGTTAGTTTAAAACGTCAGAATGTGCTCATATCTGGAACGAATATGACGGCCACGGCGTCTCTCTTCCAAATAGCGAAATTTCCGAGCGTTCGTTTGTTGGTCTGTGATTCATAAAAATAAAATATGAGCTTGAAACAAAAATAAAGTCTTTTGTCGTTAATTAATAACAATAAACAATTCATGACGTCCCAGATCAGATCCAGAATAAGAGAAGATCCAGCTAAGCAACCAGCCGAAACCTGATAGACAGATCCAGCTCAAGCTAAGATGGAAGACAGCAAAATAAAAGAAACAGAAGCTAGGTATCCAAGCAAAGAAGATATTATACCTGTATACAACCACGGGTATACTATATACGAAGAAATAAACATACATCAGTCCTTGTTGGAAGCTTTTCTTATGTGCCACGAGAGACAATTGTTTTCTATTTTGGGGGAGGGTGTATTTGAGGGAGTTGTTTGGTTTGTTTTGTTTTACGGCATATCAACCTCAGTGAGTTATTTAATGCCGATAAAGTTTTGAAATAAATCATTTTTTAATGGATAATACATTTTTTTATAAATACATTTTTCTATCTAACCCATAGATGGGACCCTAACAGGTACTACCACTCCGGGTCAGAGTGGACCAGGGAGAAATGGTGATGAAGGGGTGCTCCACATTTCCCAAACCTACAAAACTGGAACCTCACCCTCAGATAGAGTTTAACGTCATTCCCAGGACATGTAGACCCGCAGCCACCACCTTCTAGCACCCATATGATAAAGAGGGGTTGGCGCTTGCCATAAGGAAAATAGGGTTGGGGCAATCATATAGGTGCTAGGGCTTGACATGACTAGCCGATTGATTGGAGGGGGCCTCTCCGAACGCCCGTCTAGCCCAAGATAGGGCCAAAGTGGAGTATTGCATGTCATGAACTGCTCATCCACCTGGGCTCTATCCGTAAGCATCACAGATCGCCACCCACGGCCAACAGGTGGCCCCATTGGGGGAGTCTTACCCCTCTGCAGAGGTGCAGTCGGTGCATTCTAACGCCCCAGACGACAGGGCGGATTTTGGGGGAGGGTGTATTTGAGTGAGTTCTTCTTCAATAAATAACAGTAGACGTTCAAATGTTGGGCCCAAGCCTAATACTTTCATTCTATTATCAATCTTTTCTTTATCAGCTACATCAATATAATTTTATATTTTTTTCCTATTTTCTTTCCATTTCCCTATCAATTTCGATTGGACAAAATCTACACCAGGTATTATCTCTTTAAGTCAGCAAATCAAATAACAAAAATGTAAGTAGACAATCGTATCAGTGAAAACCTTTTTTAAAGAAAACATTTAATCTCTTTTATGGGGTTGGGGTCAAAGCGTCGTCTAACTTTTTTTGCAACCTATAATACAGTGTTGTTGGCAACCGATGCCAGCTAAATAGGAATTATGTTGTCTGAAACCAAATAATAGTCATGTGTTTATTTACCTCATTAGACCAAATTCTGTTTTGTTCGAGGAAAATTTCACTCATTTATTTTTTGGATGTTTTATATTCGGTCAGAAATTGCACCAGAAATTATATTTGCAAAGAAATGTATCCCCTATTTTGAAAAAGCTTTGTTATTTTACACAGTTTAAAGTGTGCTACAGACATACACAGACAGAGTTATAAACTCATCGTCTATTATAAATCCGTAGAGTATAGCCGTCTTTTATCCTATCGTCGCTACTACATGTCAACTCCGATCTTAGATTTTGGCTGTTTCTAAACTGGTTTCTTCTGGATCTTAGATCCTTCCTGGCTTGATACTGGGAAGTCCCATGTTGCTATTTGTTTTTAATTAATGGCGGGAGACTTTCTTTATTTTTACTAGCAAATATATGCACCCTCCGGGTGCAAGTATCTAAGTTTTAATATAATAAAATATGTAAATTTTGAAAGGCTAATGAAACTGAATAAGAATTCAGATAAATATTTGGAACAGAGGGGGTATGATTGAAAAATAGAACAACTTTGAAACTAACTGTTCCATCATTTGCACTTACTCCCGTCTTTCATGGTAAATTTTCCTAATTTAACTATTTAGTTAAAATAGGAAGTAAAGAATAATATTACAGTTATTTCTTCTTGTTAATGGATTTGTTTTAAGATTTATCCCCGAGATTTTTGCTCATATTCATTAATATAAAACCAAACAATTAGAAATCAATAATATTAAGCACATATTATTAAAATCAATTTTTTAAGATCAAAATGCAAATTAGCCTTCCAATTCACACTGTAAACCGCTATTGTCTTGTATATAAATACAATTGCATGTTATTAGTATGTATATATGGTCAACAGTCTTAATGATATAAAACAATTTTATTAATAATTGAGGTTTAAATAAAATAAAATCATGGAGAATGTGATGTAAATAACAAAGGGAATTATGACTTGAATATAGTTTCGGTTACAGACATACAAACCAACAATCTCCATTATAATAAGATTTTTATTTTTTGAGCTCATATTTTATTATGTTGTCCCAGATCAAATCAAACGCGCTCAAAAAGAAAATGGCTATTGGGACGTGAGACACCATACGTCTTATTCGTCTAAGCACTCAGCCAAATCTGAATTTCATAGCTACTTTCACGTGGCTCGTTCTGGCGAATAGTAGACAACGCAGACTTAAAACGTGTAAATTTTCAACTAAACCGTTATTTTGAATCTAAGTTACACTTACCGTACATAATTAATAGGCTAGTTATCAATTATGTAACAATGCTAGCCTTATCGGCAGAGTTTATCATATGCCAACGACCCCCCACCTCAAAAAAGTTGTCGCGTATAGATATACACATAAACCATTTGCTACGGGTAGGATGTGTCACAAGTTTGCAAGTCTGAACTCGCTTTCAGTAGTGATGGATCTGCGAGACTAGCTTTGCAAACCATTACACCAAGATATAACGCCGTAGGTATGAAACCAAACTGAATCTCCAAGTAGTGCGAGTTTGTTGCGATTCTGTATGCCATTTTAGGCGTTTAGTTCCTCTGTTGGTAAATCCAATCATAGGAGAGAGTGTAGTTTAAGTAGATACTTCTTTTAACAGAAAGACGGTTTTATTCCTTGTAAATCTCTTCAGAAAGTTCAATTTTCAAATGATTTCAGGATAATTACCAACGACTTACATGCGTTCTATATCGTTTCTGATTGGCTAATTTTTACCGGAAATGCCCGTTGCTGACATTGGAAAATTTCATAAATATAATTGAGAATTTGGCGTACATCTTATACCTAGATAGTCCAACTGAGTTACCCATCGTAACATTTACTCTCAAATCCTTCTTAAGATCCCATCTATCGGTAAATAGATGAATTTGACAATTATTTGTATTAATTAGGAATACTTGAAACCATATGAATGTGCAAATGATTTTGGTTAGATAGGAATAGCTGTGAGTACCAAATGATTATATTTGAATAGGAATGATCAATTGAAACAATATGTAAGTAAAGTAATGTAAAGTAATCGGGTGGCATAAAGTCGGTATCAGCCAATCAGCGAGGGAGTCTATCCCCTTTTCACTAGCGCTAGACCAAAGAGATTTTTTACGTCTGATGTGAAGCGCCACACCTACCATTAGCTCCTTACTTTACCTCACAGATCCCTGTGCTACTCATACGCTGAGTTGGCGAGGGCCGGTATCGAACTAAGAACCTTGTGGTTTCTAGCCGAACGCTCTGGCGACTAGGCTAAACCGGCCCTAATTATGTATAAATAAACTATTAGTATTAGATAGGAATACTTGAAACCATACATTGTATGCTGCTTTTTAAGTTCTTCTAATGTATTCCTATATCTTCGTCTTCTATCTTCCATTAGGCGTATCGGGTTTTATTCTTCGTATCGAAGAAGGCCTTTCTTCTGCTCGGTATTCTGTCTATTTTTATTTATACACTATTTTTTCTCTGTTACAGTGTAACTTGCAGGTGTCAACACTGCACGCATCTTTATCTGAATTAAACATTTAATTTATTAAAAAGTAAAGCTTCATTCTCGATATTTTTTTATCAAACGTATATGAATAAAAAAAATTAGTTAATAGATTATGTCGGTCGAAATGTTTGCTTAAAATGTTTAAGGGTTTGCCTGTACTTTAAAATCGAAAGTACCATGGTTAAATTGCACTGTTGCAATTGGTTAACCTAGATTGTACTCATTTGTCCTTGTCTCATTGATTGACCTTAGATTTTAGCTACCTTATATCCTCCCCTTAGTTCTAATAGTTCTTAGTAGAAAAGCTGCGAAGGAAACTAAGCCTGCTTTTGTCAAGTGTTCTGTCAAATAGTATTTTTGACAAATGGACTGCTTGGTTGGACTTCAATGCTATTATAACAGAACAGGTTTGAAACTTTAAAAAATGTTTGTATTATAAACACTTAAGTCTGTTACTTGATGTTTTATTTGGAGCACACAATCATCAGACGGAATTATGAAAAAAGTGGCTAATCAAACGTAATTAGAATTTGAAGAAATCTTATTATACATGACACTTAAACAAAAGAAAATTAATAAACATAGAAATTAACGCTGTTCAAATACACGAAAATGAATTATGGAATTAGTCAAGGGGTAAATAGCACGGGATACTTCTTATTTTTAACGATTTCCCGACCAGTTGGTTTCTTTTGATAGACTTTAATTCTTTCTTTACTTGTAATAAACGAGTTTATAAACTTGTATGTTCAGCCTCAGTCTCTTTTTCTTTTTACTTTTTAAAAAAAATGTGTGTGCATTCGCACCCGTATACGTATTGGTTGAATTCCCTGTTTCATGTGTGGCACATTTATACCTATGAAAATCCTCAGTCGGAAGAGTACCTGCCTAGGAATCGCAAGGGTCCGGATTCGATACCTGTCTCCGTCAACTCACTGCATAAGTAGTACATATTGGGTTATCTGATCTGAACGGTAAAGTGGAGATATTTATTGATATGTCTGCACTTAAATATCAATTCGCCTTTTTCTGTTAAGCAATTTATTTTCGCCATGTTCCAGAATACATAATTTTTCTTCGAGTTCAGTGGCACCAACGTATATCCTCTCATCATTATCGTTAACTTCTTCCATTCGGAAAGTGAGATAATTAAATTAATTTTTTTTCATCATTTTCATCCTTCTTTAATTCTTCTGACTTTTTCTTATCATTATCTTTCTTTTCATGAGCTGAGAAAGTTAAGAAAAGTTTTTAACCTTCAAACAAGGGAAACAACTCTGCGAAACAAAAGTTTTACAATCCCATGAGGTTTTTACTCGTCTAAGTCTGCACAGTGCATCTCAATCAATTCCCATGATCCTCTCTGGGGTATCCAAGCTTTTCAATTAACAAAACTAATGCCACTATCTTAATAACGTTTGAAAGCGTAGACATCTGAACATTGCCAAGTAATTAAATCGTTTCCCTCTGATGTAAATGACGATGAAATAATGGGCATGTCTGTCCGACACTAAACTGCCAAACTTCGCCAACGTTCTCCATTTCCAATTAGATGCTATTAATTGATATTCACATTTATTATTGTCAACAAATTCCGAAGGGTTAGCCTATAAGTATAAAACCACCCACTCTAATATAATAGGGAGAGGGAGAGAATGGAAAGCGCCAGGAATGTAGCGTTACATATAAATTAACATGGAACATTTTTGGATGAGTCAGCACAACGCGACATTTTTTGTTGGTCGAGACCTGTCACGTGGCGAAGAGTAGGAGTGAGAGATGAGTGTGGGGTCGGTTTGGAACAAAGCGTTGGCGGAGTGAGTCGTGTCTCACTCAAGGCAGTTTGACTTGGGAGGTGGAAATAAAAATCTCATGAGGAAAAAAATAAGTCGTGTGTGTTGTTAACACTAAAATCTATTAATAGCACAAGGTAAGATATCCACCAGCATCCCAAATGGTTTCAAACACAAAATAGCAAAGAATTGCCAGCCCACTCAGCATCAGATCCAACAGCCAGATTCAAGCTTCTCCAAGTAGCACAAAAATGAGATAAGTATAGAACTAGTATTATTATTATATAAAACATCATCACTTTATTGCAACTGAGGGATCTATGCAACACCGCTCTGGTTGTAGAATATGCTGATTGCACCTCAGCAAAATAGTAAGACACCCACAACGTAGGGACCTTCAGTGCCTATGGGGATTTATGATTTCATGTGGTATTAAGCTTTTTGGTTATTGGGGGAGGGGCGTGTTCACTAGTCGTTTCTTTTAAACCCCATTATATATATTTACCAAGCACGAGCAGGATGCGACACAAGGTCAATTTCTTAACTGTTTAACAATTGTTCTTAATGTTGTTTAACAAGTTTGAATTCAGAGTTTTCCTTCTCCTAGACCGGTTGCCTAACCAAGGTTAAAGAGCCCAGTCTGCCCTACTTTTGCCCATAGCTGGAGGGAGAGTAGGATTCATACCTTTCCCAAGGGTATTAGCGCTAAGTGAAATGCAATTACCACGTCCAGGATTTGAACTCGGGGCGACGACTCCATTTCCCATGACTTTAACCATTACACCACGCGCTTCCTTAAACCCCATTATATGTGGTCCTTCCTTCTTGTGGATTGTCGGGCTGAAAAGGAATTAAAGAAAGGGAAAAAAAGAGACAAACACAATTTGGATTTAGACTTTATTCCTAGGTCATAGTAATTTCGGGGAGAGAGATTTTCTCATGAACTATTAATCATGTCTGTTCCCAGTAAGGTCTGCGTATGGAATGACCGATGGTTCTTTGGTGACAGGAAGTGGGATCTTTTTCTCTGTGCATATACAGAGGGTTCTCACTGTCTGAGAACTCTTATGAGATTGTTATTTTTTTTATTTCAATTTTATTCTAATCCTCACATGATTGTAGAGACTGAGCAGTTGAGAATCCAGGTTCTAAGTCGTTCCATGATTTACAACTCTCCACTTTGGCACATATATGGGCAAGACGGGCGGTCGGAGAGGCCCAAGTCGATCAACCGGCTGGTCATGTTAA
The DNA here is from genome assembly GCA_023376005.1 of Doryteuthis pealeii. NCBI lineage: Eukaryota > Metazoa > Mollusca > Cephalopoda > Myopsida > Loliginidae > Doryteuthis > Doryteuthis pealeii. The sequence goes on along the minus strand of CM042144.1, from coordinate 3,415,753 downwards.
GCCTTAGCAACTATATAATTGTCCGTATTCTTCAAATTGCTCATAAAGCAAGCCCCCCCCTCTTTTATCACATAGGCGCTGGTTGAGAGTCAATCACCTGTATTTATGGGTAAAGTCGGATTGGCCTATTATCGGTATAGTGAGTGAGTCTATCTCCTTTTCGCTAGCACTAGACCAGGGAAATTGTTAGCAACTATATAATTGTCCGTATTCTTCAAATTGCTCATAAAGCAAGCCCCCCCCTCTTTTATCACATAGGCGCTGGTTGAGAGTCAATCACCTGTTTTATGGGTAAAGTCGGATTGGCCTATTATCGGTATAGTGAGTGAGTCTATCTCCTTTTCGCTAGCACTAGACCAGGGAAATTGTTTTTGATGAGGTGGAACGCCACACTTACCATCTGCTCCCCACTTTACCGCACAACTCATATTACCCAATCTGTGCTACTCCTGCGATGGCGGGGATCCGTATCGAACCAGTAACTTTGCAATTCCCACCGACTGAGCTAATAAAGTGTTCATGAAATTAATGAAAATCATCTCTACCTATTTATAAATATCCACGAAATTAATGAAAATTATTTCTTAAACAATCCATACATGTATACAAAAACCTATGGCATTACATAAACCCCAAGGGTTGATATGCCCTTAAACAAAATAGCCAAATTTGAACCCACTGGATACTGATAAAATGTTTTGCTGATGGTTTTCATCCACTTCCACCTACCCAGTAGTGACAATAAAGTGACAAAAGTTCGTTATTTATAGTGGTGACCCCACAGGAAGCAAGCTTCTCTAGGGGTGATACCAAAAATAACTCAGTTCCATTGGCATTCCAATTTTGGGGACGCCTCAAGTGTCGGGTAATAAACAAAGCCATTATCCACTTTATACGAGTAGAAAGGTGCTGTTTGACTGAAAGCCCACCAGGAACTGAACTGATTATTTCTCATACCATGCAATATAAGAGTTTTCCATACAAAACCAAAACTATATGTTTTAATGAAAAAAGATTTGCCATTGAATTGAGGGTTTATAAGTGGCTTCGCGTGTCTTTAGGTCTTTCTTTTCTTTATCTTTTCAAAATCCCGTATACACCAACACTCACACAGACAAACTACCCAAGCACACACACATACGTGCAAGCATATGAATGTAGAGTTTTCGCTCCAAAAAGGAATATAACAGTCAATATTGAGAAGGATAGGTAATTAGACGGGCATACTTATTCAGATGTAAGGCTAAACAAACCGAGAAAAATCAATCTGTATGTACATTTCGGCCTATTAGGCCTCACCAGCAGAGCTATAGATAGGAAAACCGCCTTATACGGGATTTGAACCCTGACTGTCAGGCTGACACACACACACACACACATATATATATATATATATATATATATATATATATATATATATATATATATATATTTTACATACAGTACTGTTTCGGCGTATCCCATCTCTTCAGTGCGACAAGACTTAGCCCACTGCCTTAGGCCGGTATCAAATCTCGACCAATTTTTCGTCTGTCAGAATCTGTACCAAGCGGGCCATCAGCACAACCTACGCTGAGGAATGGAATTTACTATTATAAGTATATACGTACATACATAAAGGCTACAAAGAGAACTCTATTCTTATTAAGGAGAGTATTTTGAGTAGTTCGTAGCCACCAGCAAATTTCCTCCCAGATATCTCACTCAACCCACAAGGGGTGAGGAGTATATATAATATATATATATATATATAATATTATTATATATATATATATACTTTTTTTTTTTTTTTGGGTGCGGTACCAAGTTTCTTGGTACAAGGTGATTCTAGGTGGGTCCTAATTCTCTACCCGTAGTTTGTTGTAGAGTTCAGGTTCCGTATGAGAGCTCAATGTTTAATTATTGTAAACAGAGCAAATTTATTTGGGAATAAAAAGGCTTAAATACCATGGGTATCGTGGGTTATGGACCATTTCCACTCGCGAGTATGTTCACGAGCTTCTCTTCAGACCACTGATATATTTTATTTAGACAGGCACATGGCCAAACTCATTTTATATTCATACATTTCACCTCCCCCGTTCAGGGTGGTCATATTGCATTCTTTCTCTTCAAGTGTCTTTTTTATTGGTGGAAAATTTTTTTTTTTCCTTTGGTTGGCGGTGTTTTATTTCCTTTGTCTGCTAGTCTCTTTGGTAAATTCCTAAGTTTATTTTGACTGACCAACAGGATTTTAATTTATGGTCTAGATGTCGTTTCGCTCTAATTGGGTCAAGTGGAAAGCAGGGAAGGTATGTTTTTTTTCTCAGCGGGTGGGGGTATCTGAGTTTACTTTATTAGGGCTATCAGCCTTTCTTGTGGTATCTAGTGTGTATCTATATATATATATATATATATATATATATATATATGGAGAATATGTGCTTAATTGGAGTCGTACCTAATTTTGAAAATTAATTAATTAATAATGAATTAGGCGGGAATGCCTATCTAAATGTATGGCTAAACAAATCGAGAAAAATCAATCTCTGTATGTACATTTCGGCCTATTAGGCCTATTAGGCCTCATCAGTAGGTACGACTCCAATTAAGCACATATTCTCCAAAAAATTGTCGGCAAAAAAGCCATTCCAAACATACCTTAATTACATATATATATATATATATATATATATATATATTATATATATATATATTTATATATTATTAGAGAGAGAGAGAGAGAGAGAGAGAGAGTGAGTGAGGAATATATATATATATATATATATATATATATATATATGAGAGAGAGAGAGAGAGAGAGAGAGAGAGAGAGGGTATCCAGTACTGTTTCGCTGTATCACAGCTTTCAATGCGACAAGACTTGCAGGCTGCCTCAGGCCGGGATGAAAACTCGTCTGATATTTCGTCAGTCAAAATCTCTACCAACCAACACATCAGCACAAAAGTGTGTATACATATATGTGTATATATTTGTGTGGTTTTGTTATATATATATATATATATATAATATATATATATATATAGGGTCATCCACAGACACGTGTTTCTTCAGTTTGGCTAGATATTTGTAAGCTACCTACAGCCGGAATTGAAGGCCGTCACAGAATGCTCCATTCAGAGAAGAGCGTTGCGTTTACGCTTGAGTTGGCGGCCGTCAGCGAAATCCCCCCCCCAGAGTGCTCAACCCTAGGGGATGGGGAGCATATATAGGGTCATCCACAGACATATATATATATAATCAAGAATTTATTGATTTTTTTCACTGGACTCACGCGAAGCATGAAATAACTATATGTAAAAATTACTAAAATATTGAAAATTTGAAATTCAATCAAAGATTAACGAGTCTTAACTTTTGATATTTTATCTAGAAATTATTCAAACATATATTGTATCTAATTTTCTCTGTTGAATTTCCGGTTTGGGTGTGATTTAGGTTATATTCAAATTAAAGATGACAGAAATGAACTGAATGGTTTGATACTATGTTGTAGCCCTATTTCACAGCATATACAAGAACATATAATTGTCAACCAGAACTCGGAGTCTTTCTGCTTGGCTCAGATACATACACCCTCCCCACCCCGAAAAAGCACTCATCCTTACTCAAAACTCATGGTTACTTTTTTTTACCTAATTTCATTTGATATGATGTAACGTTGTGTTTGTCCTTACATTTACAACGTCCATTTGAATAATGAGGAATATCAAATTGATGTGTTTCGCTTCTTCAGAAATTAATTTTATTTCGCATAAAAAAACGAAGTCTACACGTGATAAGTGTGTGGGAAAGTAGTCATCTTCTTTATTGTATATAACATTTTTTTATTATTATATTAAATGCTATCGTACACCACGGGAATGATTGTGATCACAAACTTGATTTATATAATGTGTCCTTTATATGAAAAAATAAAATACAAACACAATTTATCCCAGCGAAGGTGTATAGA
>CM042144.1:3396797-3404297 GCA_023376005.1 Doryteuthis pealeii | reverse complement strand
AAATCCTCTTAACTTTATATTATCTATCTATTTATCTAATTTTCATGCGTACAAAGTATAGCGTTCCATCGTGGTTAGCGAGCAGATTCATTACTTCTGAATAGCGAGTACGATCCTCGCTGGGTGAGGCACACTAGCCGCGACGAGCTGTTTGGGTAAATACATACGTGGGCACAAATTTTACAATTATTGTAGCACTGTATTTCATATGCACATTATAGCAACGCAACGCACATCTGCACATCGCGCGTGTAGTCACACAAACCAATCAATATAGCTATGTGTGTGTGTGTGTATGGTATGTGTGTATGTATGGTGGTTGTATGTTGTGATGGTTGTGTTTTTAATAATATGCCATAACAAATGGCATCTAAATCTTTAATTTGTTATTATCTTTACAAATATTGGATATAATTATATATAATATACTATAATATATATATATAATATATGTGGGGGCAGGGTGTCCATGCTACGTTATATGTATAAAAAATTAAGGCACACAGTCAACGGCGCCTTGACTCCATGCCCACACTACCTTAAGTTAAATATAGATGCTCTATTAATGATATTGAGCACTGTTTACTTATAAATATAACACTCATATTATCTATATAATAAAAGTCTGTATATATATATATATATATATATATATATATATATATATATATATATATATATATATATATATATGGCAATTCCATGTGAAATCATCAGAAAAAAATGGCGACATTTTGTAATCTATTTTGTCTATTAAATGTGTTTCTATAGCTCTCCTACTTCTAAAAAGTTGTTTATAGAGGATTTTAGGCCTGAGGAATCCAAAAATGTTATCAAATAAGGCATAAACTTAACCCTTTTCACATTATTAATGATTTCTGATTTTTTCATTGCAAGATCAATAAGTGAAAAAATCACAATGTGGCACTATATATAATTTTCTTTTTTTTTGTACCAAAAATGGAGTTTGATTTTTGCTCACAAGCGAAGTTACAACATCAGTTAAGATTTGGCACTTTTACGTACAGCCATTCAATAAGCACCATATGGAGCAAAATTATTGTCAGAGTTCGATGGAAATTATCAAGATTATGTTGGTGGTTGGATATATTTAAAATAATATACAAACAATATATTTCCCATGTATTAATCATATTGCCTGCATAATTCTGACAATATACAAACCTCAATATCAGTACCACATTTCATTTTAGAATTAAAAATTGGAAGTTAACAAAAATGATAACAATATCCTTGGTACCACCAATTCTCCCTGTGATATTTACCCCCTATATTTAACACAATGAAACTCGCAAAAGAATTAATATTATCTTGAAAACATTTTTTCCATTTGAAAGAAGAAACCTTAAACAAACTGCTGATGATTTTAGAAATTTTTTCAGCTTAAGAAAATAATGGAAATTATGATTGAAAAACAATGTTTTCATTTTTGCACCGTTAAATCAACTAAATTTTAACATAGCCAAATTTTTCTAACGTTTTTCTAACACATTTTTCTATTCAACCCATAGATGGGTCTTTACCTGGTAATACTACTACGAGACAGTGAATCTGGGAGTAATAGCAATGAAGGATATTCCCCAAAATTGGAACTCCACCATTAGATGCAATTTAAAATTATATATCCAGGACACTATTTTTTATGGGATCAAGTTCTCATTTGACTTCCTATCGTCATGGTGACAGTCTTTTAATGTATACATTTTGTAAAGAAAAATAAATTTTGAACAGGGAGAAGATTCTACATTGAGAAAAAATGTTCTGTTATGCAATTCAAATTATTGATGATTCTCCATCTGATAAGACTTAAATTGGGGAACTTTGTTAAATCAACTTAGATTTGTAAAGGCCCCAATTTTGGTCGAAATAAATTTATCATGGAATAACGGTGTCGAGTTTTTCCTTCCCTTCAGAGATAAATATTGCTCTGTATATAATCTAAAAAAGATTATTATACATTGAGCTCTCTGTTGTAATTTAAAGATACACTGTATTTATACATACTGGATCATACAATAATAATACAGTGTGTCTTAGAAATCACATATAGAATCATCCCTTACTACCACGTTTTGGATACCTCACATCTATCTCTCTCTCTCTCTCTCTCTCTCTATATATATATATATATATATAGTGGCTGTCAACTCGTGTTCGAGTAAGACCATTTCCTTTTTTTATCATAGTTGGGTGCCAGTAGCATTTGACACTCAATCCTTGTGTTTTCTCAGATGACTCACCAGGCCAGCCCTGGAGAGACATACTCTTCTACATAAACTACATGTTGGAACTTCTCCACTTTGAATGTTGCTGTGCTGAAAATTACCCTTTCCAATAGACCGCTTCAATTTTTGATGTTTAATTCGGTTGGACGCAAATTCTTCCACAGACAGGGAGATGGTGGCTCTCCAGCCAGGTCTATTATAAGTTAGCTTTGGGTTTGCGCTGACGACGTTTGCCAGTTCAGATTTCACCGTAAAATAGTTGTTTTGGGATTAGGCAATCATATATATATATATATATATATATATATATATATATGGTGTTGATTGGAGTCTCCGTATGCTTCTAGTAAGTTATATATATTGAGATATTTTTTTGGAATCTATCCGTTTTTTGGAAGTACACAAATCAGGTTTGGGCATTAGTGTGAAGCATTAATGTGCTATATTATAATAATGTAGTATTATATATATATCATTTGGAATACTGAGTCTTGAAGAAGGGAGACATTACTATCCCGAAAATCACCACTACTACTAAATATAGAAACTAAAAAAAAAACAACAACCGAGTTTTCTAATATGTATTCCCAGATGAATATATTATAATAACTACATTATTATAATATAACACATTGATGCTTCACACTAATGCCCAAACAGATACAGATACAAAAATATATCTCAAGTATTATATATATATATATATATATATATATATATATATATATATATATAATATATATATTGTAGCGTGGTCTGACACAAAAAAGAGTGTCCTCCTCATCGAATTGACCGTACCGTGGGAGGAAAAACCAGGAGGAAGCACACGAGCGGAAAAAAAGAACCGATACGAATCACTGCGTGCGACTGCGTGGAAAAGGGTTGGACATGCCATGTTATTCCTATTGAGATTGGGTGTCGTGGATTTCTAGGACACTCAGTCATTTCGTTTCTATCAAAAATAGGAATCACTGGCCGCTGTCTGAAAATCGCCTCACATCGTCTTCAATCTACGGTGCAAAATGCATCTAGTTGGATCTGGTCTAGATTTAGAAGTTTACAGCACGAATGATACGCGCGCGGAATCATCATTCCCGTGTTTGCTACGTAACATCTGCAATCGCGTAATCAACTCAACGGCCAAAAACAAACGCGTTTTCAAATAACAAACTGCACTGATAAAGAAACATCTCCAATGAACGGATGATATAATCTATTCTCTGTTTAATACATATACACAATTTTTTTTTTAATACCCTGTCCGTGGCGAAAGCTGCTTGGTAGCGCTAGGAAGTGGCAGTCCTGTCGTAGCTACCGAAACTGTGTTATCACTCCTAGTCGACAGCTGACGAGGACAGGGTATCGCACGTGCTATCACACGTTGTATGACGAAAATATATATATATATATATATATATATATATATATATATATATATATATATATATATATACAGAATACTTTTGAAGAGTCATGGTAAAGCGGGGAGACTCGCTGCCACTCTGTCGCCAGTAAAATAAAACTTTCATTAGAGCAGGTTTGAATAATTAGCTCAGAAGAAAATGATAAAAATGGTAATGTATTTCTGTTCACGCTAAAAACTGGATATTTGTCTTGACTTTTAAACAAAAGGAGAGTCAGTGATTCATGTCGAAAGTGAGGCTCCGGGTGAAATATTCCGACCAAGAAACGAGGTCTTTGAATAAATAGAGTTATGACCATTTTCAAAACTCACGTGATATCTGTGATGGATGAGTATCAATAACACTAAAGAAGAACTTTCTAAGTTAAAAAGAAAAGAATAAAAAAAGCTATGAACGGTGAAGATGAAAAAGAAAATGGGGACAAAGCAGAAGACTAAAAAGAAGAACGGAGAATAAAGGAAAAAGTAAGAAAGAAAATTAAATGGTAAATAAATATTTGATATGATGTTGATGATGATCGTCATTTCGCGCCAGTAGCACGGATGTCCATGGCAATCGTCCCTATCATTGCCCTCAGGAGGTCCTCTGTGCAGCATGCAGTATCCGCGCAGAGCTGGTCAATATAGGTATTTGCTGGACGGCCCGCACTGGCGAGGTTATGTGCTGGTTTCTACAGGAGAGCGTCGCTTATGAGTTCGTCCTTGCTCTTCCTGCATTGTCCAGCATTCCTTTTCGTTTCATTCGAAGTGTTTGTTTCATAGTCGGGGGGAGGGTGGTCAAGAATATACCTACGGCTAATAGCGAAGAATAATTAGTAAACATAAATCAGAAAAAACTGAGATGAAATAATCTGAAAAAGACAAAAGACGTGAAATAAAATTTACTAACTCTGTCCTTTAACTCGTTGCCTAACAAATTTCCCCCTCGGAAAATTATCGTTGTATTTTTAGGATATTTTAATGTTCACTGTTTTATTCAACTCAAAACAAATTCTATTTAAATGTCCTCTTAGTATTGTAATATGAATCGTTCTGTTTAATTATAACTGGACAATTCAGAGGGAAGAACAAGGAACAGTGTGGAGCGGCAAATGAAAGAAAAACGACCATTGACTGAAAGAGACAAGATGAGGATTCAACAAAATAAATTAACCAGTGAATTATTTTTTAAGATAAGTTTCAATTCACCTGTTTGTAGCTTACCTAAAGTTCTATGTTTCAGAAAGAATCAATAAATTCAACAACAATGTGTTAATATTAGAATATACGTTATAGAATAGAATTGCATCATATATGAAATGATTAGTTTTCTTCCTTACATTAGAGAGTTCCTAACTCCCTTTAAATTTAATGCGAACAAAGCTAGTATGTTTTTATGTAATTTAGGATGGATATATAGAAAGAGTTCCTACTTTAAGTATTTTGGGGCAATTTGTGTGATAAACTACAGGCATGTTAGTTAATTCTATGCCCTGTTGAAAGCAACGATCCCAGTTGGATACACCAAGTATAACAACCGTACAACCTGCTCAGTCCTTAAATGGTTGCCCAATTAGAACTAGTCTGCACTATAAGCAATCTGATGTCTGAGTTCGAGAGTGTGCTAATTCAAGTCTGGGAAGAGAAAGTAAAAGAAATGAAGGCGATGTGGCAAAACCAATTAGAAAGAGATGAATTAAGTATAAGCAAAATAAGAGGAATTATTCTACTAACAAAGTGAAGACAAATTCAAAAATCTTATATTAATATTACATATGCTATAGAATGGAATTGATTGATACAGGGAAATATTAGTTTTCTCCTTTACCTTAGAGAGTGTCTAACTTCCTTTAAAATGTAAAATGCAAACCTGCTCAGTCCTTAAATGGATGTCCATTTGAAAGTAATTTGCACTATAAGCAACCTGGATTCTGAGAGCCATGCGAGCTAATTCAAGTACATTCAACTGAGAACAGAAAGTGAAATGAAAAGGATGCGGATAAAGCCAATGAGAAAGAGATGAATTAAGTATAGGCAAAATAAGAGGAATTAATCTATTGACAAAGTGGAGGAGACAAGGAAAAAAAAGAGGATAGGAAATAAAACACAGAGGAAGAAAAAGGAAGGAAAAAAAAGAAGTGCAAATGAGGAAATGAAAAAGATAAAAAATAATTCGCTAATTTACAGATTTTTTTGTCAGCTCATTTTTTTTTTTTACTAATGGGGTCTTTTCAAATTACGTTTTAAAAAAGCTGTAAAGAAAGGCATCAAACTTCGTTTGCTGTCTTTGTTTTCGTTTTTTTTTTGTTGTTTTTCTTTTTCCCTTTTAAATGAGAAAAATACCAGGAATGACACGGAGCTAAAAAAAATAAAACAAAAAATTGAAAAGATAAAAGGGAAAAGGAAATACGAGAATTTCAAATGAAAAAGCTAAAATTAATGAGAAAGAAAATCAATTGCAAATGGTTTGCAACAGGAAATGGAAGGCGAATAAAAAAAAAGAAGAAAATATAGAAAACAAAAAAACAAAAGAGAGCAAATCTAGTTTTATTTAAATTTGCTACCGTGAATATAAAATCGTGAATGGAATAAAATACTAAATTACATGCTTTTTGCCTGATAATACCTACAGTTATCGGCCATAAACTTTATGAGTTCAGTTTAATGCTTCATATATAAAATAAAAAGTCGATACCTTCACAGCAGGCATATATATATATATATATATATATATATATATATATATATATATATATATATATATATATATATACAATTAACATGCTGCAAAATCGACCAATATATATACATATATATTGGTCGATTTCGCAGCATGTTAACGGTTATTGGATTATTTAATGGAGGAGACTTTTTGCGAGCAATTATATAGTTTCAAGTAACTTCTTTCAGAATACCCCGCTAAAAATATATATCTCCAATTACTTATAGTCATCTAATACAGATAATTTCTGAGACTTAACACAGCTAATAGTAATCATTTCTAATAAATAGAGCGATAAGCATTCATATGAAAATCCGATCTCACTGACAAGATAAATTGACAATTCCTCCAGGCCGTAGTTGTATCACTGCTACTCCAAAGGTGCAATACTTGGACCCTAACAAAGCGCATAGAGTATAAGCGGGATGTTGAGGTGCACAAAAATGCTACACGTGATATTAAACAAATCATGAAAAAAAACCACCAGAAAGGAAAACAGCTGTATGGCCCTATCACACAAACCATCCAAGTAAGACGAACAAAACAGGCTTTTTTTTTTACATCCGGGTATTTCGAAGTAAAAGATATACATTGGATTTTTCATCCAATATCTTTAAAATATTTTTTCTTGGGAGCCAAAAAAGATTTCTTTGTCGCAATTGAAGTATTTATAACCGAAACAATTTTAGAATGGGAGAGAATTTGGCACGTTTTGTCATCCATAGTTAAAATTGATGATGTTTTAAACTTTATATTAAATATATAAAAATCTCGGAAATATGCTGCACATATGTGCACTTTTTAACTTCCGTTTTTAGATAGAGTTCTTTAAGGTCTATATTTACTCGAATTTTTGTACCATATGACCTTTAGGCACCCCTTCCGCATTTTTTTATTTTATATTTCATCTTAAATGATTTGATTTTTAACCAAAGAGTGTTGCAAGATGATAACGGTCGGAAGATCAAGGAACAACAGTATTGATATATAGATTGTAATTCCTTGATGAGTGACTAGATAAACGTTTCATAGTGATATATAAGAGTATTATTTTGTAGAATGCAAATATATGTACTCATAAAAAATAAATAATGTAATGCGTTTGGGGTCAGTCAAACACAAGCCTGTGA
>CM042144.1:3346797-3391797 GCA_023376005.1 Doryteuthis pealeii | reverse complement strand
TTATCCATAGCAGGAGGGAGAGTAGGATTCATACCGTTCCCAAGGGTATTAGCACTAAGTGAAATGCAATTACCACGTCCAGGATTTGAACACGGGGCGACGAGTCCATTTCCCATGACTTTAACCATTACACCACGCGCTTTTGCAAATATATAAATGTGTCCACCACCGACATAGATGAAGTTAGATTTGTGACAATTTCTCTACATCTGGGATTGGCATATTCAGTTTAATCTTACTGGAGATAAAGAAGAAAAGAAAATTAAATTAGTGGCAATTCTTTGTCGAGAATTCTTTTATTGCATTATCAATTATCTTTATTAAAGTCAATGTTCCTCACCCAATGTTTCGTTATCTTATTATAATGTAGATTCGGTGCCTATCTGTTTCTAACATAAACTACGTCACTGCTTATGTCAGAATATCACCAGGAATTGCGCGTGATTATCATTGAATGTTTTATAGTCAAAATCATTAATTCATAGAATAAATCATATTTATTAATGATGTCTCAATGAAAATCTGAATTATATTTGCCTCAAAACTGCCCATGTTATTAGAGCGTCTAAAATTCTGCAATATGTTTTATATATTATTAAGAAATAAAGATTTACGAAATATGTGGTGCGATTAGTTTGCGTACTGGTTTTAACAAACCGGGTTTCAGAAACAATGACTCGGTGTTATCGATCTTTAATATTGTTTTATTCTCCAACGTATTAAAATCAATCCTATAAATGATTTTAAATAGAAACCAGTTAAAATGTAATTAAAGTAAGTATAATATTTTTATATACGTTCTTATTAAATTTTGTTAGTCTTTCTAATTTAATATATTTCCTTAGATTAAAACTTAAATACTTACGCTCAGAGGGTGCATATTCTTACTAGTTTCCATAATGCGCGTCTTTTTTTTTTTTCAGAAAGAAATGTATTATAATGTAAGAGATTTCTTCAATGGCTGACAAGAGAAGATGGCCATGTTTCTGATGAATAATGACAAGGGAAATGCCAAAATGATGAATGAAACGTGCCGAGAGCCAAAAGGCATGTTTTAAACGACGAATCAACATCTGTTTTGAATTTGGTGCACTGATGGTCCCTCTGACTCCACCTCCCTTCATCTCGTCCTCCCTCCCCCGTTTATCCTTCCCCTCTCTCTCTCTCTCTCTCTCTCTCTCTCTCTCTCTCTCTCTCTCTCTCTCTCTCTCTCTCATTTTCTCTCCCTTTCCACTCATATTCGCTCTCTCTCTCTGTCTCTCTATTTCTTATGCGACGAATCAACGGCTGTTCTGAAATTGTTGCACTGAGTTCCTATCTATCTCTGTTACTCACTCCTCCCTTCCTCTCTCACGTCCTCTCTGTCTCTGTCTCTCTCTGTCTCTCTCTCTCTCTTTCTCTCTCTCATTTTCTCTCCCTTCCCACACACATTCGCTCTCTTTCTATTTCGGCAGGTCTTAAGCGACGAATCAACGGCTGTTCTTAATTTGTTGCACTGAGTTCCTATCTATCTCTCTTACTCACTCCTCCCTTCCTTTCTCACGTCCCCCCCCTCTCTCTCTCTCTCTCTCTCTCTCTCTCTCTCGTTCTCGTTTGCTCGCTCGCCTAATAGCTCCCTACCTCCCACCATCTCTCTCATTCTCTCTTTCTCATCATTCCTCCCTCCCCCTCTCTCTCTCTCGTTCGGTCGCTCACCCACTCGCTCTTTCTCCCTCCACCTCTCTCTTAATATCTTTCATGATTTCTCTCCCCCCCTCTCTCTCTCTCCCTCCCTTTCTCATTTTTCTCCCTTTCTCATTTTTTCTCCCTTTCCACCCACATTCGCTCTCTCTCTCTCTCTCTCTCTCTCTCTCTCTCTCTCTCTCTCTCTCTCTCTCTCTCTATTTCTTAAGCGACGAATCAACGGCTGTTCTGAATTTGTTGCACTGAGGTCCTCTCTATCTCCCTTACTCACTCCTGCCCCCTCTCTCTCTCTCTCTCTCTCTCTCTCTCTCACCCACTTCATCTCTCGTTATATCTTCTCTCTATTGGAATGCGATACACATCATTGTGTCTAGTTTTCTGCAATATAAAAAAAAAGTACAGTTCTCTTATTGACCTCCCAAGTCGACGAAGAAAAAAAAATACATATCAGTTGAGACATCTTCAAATAAAAGAAAAAAGACAAAACCACTTTAAAAAAAATGCAAAACCAAAACGTGTGTAGCCTTATCAATTACGTTATTTAATAGACACAACAGGGTGGAGTTTTCGCGGCGTAGTAGCTAACGTACTGAAATGTGACTTCATAGTCGGCGAGTTCGAACGGACTAATACTCGTGGGAAAGGTATGCATTTATCCAAACATTTAGCAAGGATATGACACTAGGTCGCAAATATGGGGCATCCATCGAGAACCGAACTCATTTTTTTTTCAATTTTGACAGGAAAAAACATTGTTTACTTGTAAGAGTATGTGCTTCCGGGCGTAAGTATTTAAGTTTTATTGTAATTAAATATATTAAATTAGACAAACTAGTGAATTTAAATAAGAACGCACAAAAAAAGATTACACTTAATTTAATTATATTTTGATTGGTTTTTGTATAAAATCATTCATAGGGTTGATTTTAATAGGTTGGAGAATAAAACAATAATATTAGAGATAAATAACACCAAGTAATTATTTATTAAACTGGATTTTGTTAAAACCAGTATGCAAACTAACTACACCATATTGATTTCTTAATGATATATGAGACACGTTTCAAGATTTTAAACGTACTAATAACATGGGCTGTTTTGAGACAAATCTAACTCAGATTTTCTGAGACATCATTAATAAATAAGATTTATTCTATGTATTAACGATTTTAACAATAAATTAAATACTCATTGATAAACTTAGTTTCGGTTACAGACAGACAGATGCCGAATCCCCATTATAATAATATTTACAGCATTATGATACGAACATGGATTCAAAAAAAATGGCAACAATTTTACAACACAATTTCAACGTTTTTCGCAAAACATTTTTAAAGTTTCATAAGAAATGGCGTTCCTAATTACATTACCATGATATCCTAAATGGCAGTTGTAACATTCTCCAATAGATTTTGTCCAAAATTTGATTATTTTTCTCTTACCACATCATTATCCGATGAAGCTAACAAAGTGAAACGTCAGAATAAATATATTAATACTTCACCAAATTCGTTTCCCAGTCTTATTTCTATTCGATATCAGTGGAGTGTCACTAACTCCTGAAGATAGGATTATATTCGTGAAACAGAGTAATACCTGTCAACCAGTCTCGGTTTTTATTTCTTTTAACAACTGTTTAGTAAACTGGGTTCATTGTAAGTTTAGCCCTGTCAGCTGGGCCTTTAGAATACAACGATTGTAAATCTGTATAGGGGTTAGACCCCAACCCAATGGGACCACCTACTGGCCGTGGGTGGTGATCCGTAATGCTTATGGACGGATTCCTAGTGACTAAGTAGCTCATGACATTAAATACTTTATTTGGCCCTTAATTAGGCTAGTCGGGTTGTCAGAGAAGCCCCCTCCTATCAATCGGCTGGTCACGTCAAGCTCTTAATACCTATATGAGTGTCCCAATCTTATTGTCCTTATGAAAACACCCAACCCTTTTAATCATAAATCTGATAGAAAGCGGTGTCTGAGGGTTTTCATGTCCTGGGTATGACGTTAAACTTTCTGATGGTGTCGTTCCAGTTCTAGAAGTGTGGGTAATGTGGAGCACCCTTTAATCACCACAGCTCCCAATTCCACACTGACCCAGACTAGTAGTAGTGTCCCATCTATGGGTTAAATAGAAACAAATGTGTTTGTAAAAAAAGGAGTACCTATCAAAAATGAATAAAAGAAAAATGTCTTTGGCATGAAATAATCCAACAAGGGTTGACATGCCGTAAAACCCAAACAACCAACCAATCAATCATTGGGCGTTCATATTGATATTTTTTGTGTTGTTGCCTTTTGAGAATTTTTCTTTTTTTAATGCCGTACGGGCTTATAGAATACGAATAATTTTTAAACAGATCTATTTGATCCATCGATGGAACACTAACAGGTACTACCATTCCGGATCAGAGCGAAACTAGGGCGGGTAGGTAGATGAAGCGGTACACCCCTCTCTCTCTCTAGATCTCCAGAAATGGAGTTTCGCTGTTTTTTGGAGGGGATACAATCAGGATGTTCTAAGCCCCGTCGACAGGATGGACTAATACATTTTTGAAATACAGATTACTTGTTATATGTATTTCATATTAATACTATTCTAAATGATATAAACTCAAGCGACCCTTCAGTTTTTTCATGCTATTTATAATCGATAACCAAAGAGAGATTTAATTATATATACTAGAAAATATATGCACCCTCCGGGTGCAAGTATTTTAGTTAAATTTTATAATAAAATATGATATTAAATTAGAAAGGCTAATGAAACGGAATAAGAATTCAGATAAAAATATTTTGAACAGAGGGGGTATGATTGAAAAATAGAACAACTTTGAAACTACTCTTCCATCATTTTCCGTTACTCCTATCTTTCATTGGTAAATTTTCCTAATTAAACTGTTTAGTTAAAATAGGAAGTAAAGAATAATATTACAGTTATTTCTTGTTAAGGGATTTCTTTTAAGATTTATTGAAGAGATTTTTGCTCATATTCAATGAGATAAAACCAAACAATTAGAAATCAATAATACTAAGCATATATTTATCAAAATCAATTTTTTAAGATCAATATGCAAATTAGCCTTCCCATTCATATTGTAAACCGCTATTTTGTTGTATATATAAATACAATTGCATGTTATTAGTATGTAGATATGGTCAACAATGTAAGTAATGTAAAACAATTTTATTAATAATTGAGGTTTAAATAACAATAAAATCATGGAGAATATGATGTAAATAACTAAAGGAATTGTGACTTGTATAGTAATATAGTTTCGGTTACAGGCATATATATATATATATATATATATATATATATATATATATATATACCCTTACTCACGAGTAGGATGTGATACAAGATCAGTTTCTTAAACCGAGTTTAACTGGTTTGAATTCAGAGTTTACCTTTTCCGTAACTGGTTGCCCAACCATTGTTAAAGATCCCAACGTGTCCTACTATTTACCCATAGCTGGAGGAAGCTTAGTTGGATGCATATATTTTACACGGGTATTAGCGCTATGTGAAATGTAAACAGCCTCGTCCAGGCTTTGAACTCATCTCACCAAGTCTATTTTCTACGAAGATAACCTTTACACAACGTGCCTCCACTGCGATTCAATTATTATCCAGGAAGATGAGCAAACAGCACTGCTATAACTATTGATAGTAATGACAAATTGAATACAGTATTGTTGTTTATGGGTGACTCGATTTGTAACGTTTTACAGAAATACGGTAGGTGAATGTCCAACACGCAGCCCTTTGGTTTGAAGCGCCCTCTATAATATGTTTCAAATTGGATCGAAATAACATTGTATATTTGTGTGGGTTTTTTTTTTTTGCACGCTACGCAGCATGATCCGGTGATTACAAACCAGTTGAAAATTAATATATCTCCGTTTATAGCTGCGGGGTTAGCCAAGAGGCGCGTTGAAGATGATAAAAAGAGATTCTCTCTTTTGATTCGTGTCGATACAGTTTTTGGAGAACAAGGTGTATTATAAGGCGTCTCTCTCATATTTTTTTGGCTGTTCTGAACCGCTATAATCGATTTTCCCTCATTTAAACCTCCCAGGTGAAAGAAGATTCCAGAAAATCTCAAAGGAAAAAAAGTTTCGTTTACTTGATCGATATGTATCCGATCGAGGGATAAATAGAATTGTTTACAAAAAAAGAACCAAATAAAATACAGTGTCTTTCCAAAAATTTGATATCCTTTGAGATGATCAGGATGTTTCAGAAAAAAATGTGAAACCCTATTGCCCTTATGGCAAGCCCAAACCCCTTTTTATCATATGGGTGCTAGAAGGCGGTGGCTGCGAGTCTACATGTCCTGGGAATGACGTTAAACTCTATCTGATGGTGAGGTTCCAGTTTTGGAGGTTTGGGGAATGTGGAGCACCCTTTCATCACCATTGCTCCCTGGTCCACTCTGAACCGGAGTGGTAGTACCTGTTAGGGTCCCATCTATGGGTTAAATAGAAAAATGTATTTATAAAAAATTGTATTGACCATTAAGAATTGATTTATTTCAAAACTTTATCGGCATTAAATGACCCACTGAGGTTGATATGCCGTAAAACAAAACAAACCAACTCAAACCATTACTGGCATCCCACCATCTCAGTGGAACAGAATGATCGATTGATGCTGAGAGCAACGCACAAGCTCATGCATGGCCAGTGCTTTAATAGCGTGTATCCCTTCGGTATTCCACTTTTGAGGTAACTCACGCACTGGGCAATAAACATAGGTCTAACCCTTTAAACGAAGTGAGGGCAGATATTGCTGATATTATACATCTTACTTGTCCAAAAGGGGAAATCACTGGACACAGGCCCGGAAGAACTAGTTTAGTATGCCTGCTTCTTGGGAAATACATTTTAGTAGCAGCAACTGGTCAAATTAAACATCGTAGCCACAAAGTTTATTTCGAACAATTACTGTCTCTGCTTAAATCAGAATATGGTAGAAATCGATAGTTTTGAATTATTTGTATAATCTCTGCTTAGTCTATTTTAAATTGGAAATTTGCATGCGCATCCTTATCTGTGGAAACGGTTATCGCAGAATGTCAAGAGGAACAGCACTTTACCATTTTCTATTTTCAGCATCACCGTTCATTTAGATTTATATCACACCTTAGACTCGCCGTGTCGCCGGAGACTAAACTACGCTGACTGCATCTCATGAAGAGGGGGCAAGACACACCAGTAATTTTGATCTTTTGTCGTCCTAATTTATGCTGTTTTAGTGAACCCGCGTCGGGCAAATTTCCGGACCAACATCAGGCAAGATCAAATAGGCATACAATCTATAGAGGCAAATCAGGTGGATAACAGTCGGAGAGTATCAGGCGAGATCGGCATCTCAGTTCTGTTTTGTTTGTCATCTTGCAAAAGTTGCATTTCGTTGACATTTTCAAATCCTCTTATTAAGCACCCGGGAACACTGGGGTTTTAAATAGATGACACCACCACCTAGCTGCCAGTAAGCCGTGATCGTACACATTTGCCAAACGTTCCCACTTTGGGAGGCTGAAGACCATCTTGAAGGAGGTCTAGAAAGGAGCAAGTCATTGTGTCCCGATTACGCATTGGTCATACAATACTAACGTGCTCCTATATGCTCAAACAAGAACAACAACGACAATGTGGAACATGTCAAACACCTTTGACAGTTAAACATGGAATGCAGGTTTTTTCCTCACATCAGAAACCGTTATTTTAAAGCAAACAATATGAAAGATCTGTTTAAAAATGTCAACATGGAAGATTTTCTCACTTTTTTGAGGGAAATAAAATTATACCATAGAATATAAACATGAAACTAATCAATACCATACAACATAATCCCCAATAATGCTAACACATTCTTAAAACCAAATACTAAAAAGTATAAATATAAATACACAATATGTATCACTTCCTAACCGTTAGGCATAACATAACTCCTGATTGGTTGATATGCCGTTAAAATCAATTAACAAACAAACAAGTTCCATGCGGCCACCCAAAAAGATAACACCATATTTATGCTTCTATGCCTAGTTAAAGAACCAACCTATGAATTGCACTAGCAGCAGCACGACAGTCAAGAATTAAATGAATGAAATATTTTGCCCGTCGACGATTTTCTGAGCTACTGACTCTGCCAAACACGATTAATTCGACTCTGATACATCCGTTGACGCATGCCCAGTCACGTCCCATGAAGACATAACAGAGACCTTCTGGTCAAGAATTTGCAGTTCCGCAGAAAATAAAATTCCACTCGCCAGACTTATTATGCCGTTGTATTAATTACTGTGAAACCAGACTGGAATATAAACAGACTCCATGTGCGTGATAAGAATTCATTTCAGAGCAATCCAAAAATTAAGACAATATATTCGACAGTAAATATTCGACAGTAAATATATACCTGTAATTCAAAGCCGCATATTATGTTATTCTGACAAGTTGAGATTTGATATTAATTGTTAATGGTATATTGCTTTAGCTTCTATTTTCCAAATACCATGAATCAGTGTAAGATTTGGACCATATTACCTTTAGGTACCCCTTTTTGATCTCGATTAAGAAAGGACATGTTTTTTCAATATCCGGTTGTTTGTTAGGAGTTAGGGTTAGGGTTAAGGGTTAGGGTTAGGGGTTAGTTTTATAAATTTTTTTAAATCTAAAAATCGTCTGTTAAAACAACCGGATATTGACGGTGTAAATGAAAAACATGTCCTTTCTTAATCGAGATCAAAAAGGGGTGCCTAAATGTCATATGATTTTAATAGAACACGCATTTCCAACAACGCAATCTAGAAAACAATCAGTAACTAAATGGATTCTAAAATTACAAACACATGTGAAGGATTGAACGCAGACATCGGAATTCTCCGTTATTATAAATATTTCACAGACGCTGCCACTGTCGATAACAACAGAGACAAGGAAACCGTTAAACAGTAATAACATTCATTTGATAAAGGTTATCAGACGAACCTGAAAATTTATGACAAAAAATAATACAAAAATATGTGAATCCAATACTCCATAATATCGACTTCATTCATTTATATATTTTTAATGCTTCATAATAACGCCCAACTTAAAAAAAATATATATATACCGAGAGAAGCATACGGAGACCACCTAAAATACAACATGAATATATATATATATATATATATATATATATATATATATATATATATATATATATATATTAAGGGTGATGTACAAATACAATTAAATAAAGAGAAGAAAATGTACTGAAGTATATATATATATATATTTTTGAGTTTATTTTTGAATTAAAAATGCTTCTGATTTTTTAAAATAAAATTTATTTTATTTTTGAAACAGTATGCGCATTTTAAAAAATTCAAGCATTCCAGCGTGTGTTTGTACCCCCTATTCTCTTCCAACGGTTTTTTTTATCCCTTCTCTCTTTCATATTTTTTTTTTGCTCGTTGATGATGACCCTTCTACTAAGGCGTCGAAACAGATTCTGTCAGCAGATAATAATTACTAATTGTTTTTTCAAAATGTTAAATTCATTCTGTCGGATTAATTTCCATTTATTTATACATATATATATATATATAATATAATATATATATATATATATATATTATATATATATATATATATACTTGTATTTCTACATCATTTAAAAATACTGTTCCACCATTCGTTTTTGTTCATTTCCATATTGACATGAATTGCCGAAATAATCTCACCAATCGGATAACCTGAGCAAATCATACGAGTTGGCGTTGAAAACTAATTTGTTAAAAGATGTAGTAAATGCGACTAAAGTATCCTCCTCCCCCACACACTTGATGTAAATATTTCAGCAATGACACTACAATGAATGTTCTTCTTCTTCAGTTTCATACAATCATTTTTTTTTTATATTCCCAATATCAAAATGATAGAATTACCATTTAATAATCAGAAGCAATCAAAAATCAGGATAAAAAGACTTCTTGATATGTTTAATGACATATCAATCTTCGTGGGTTATTAAATGCAGAAACCATTCTTGCAGAAGATCAATAATGGTAATATCTAACCTAGAAATGTTAAAAATGAGGCCCGCGGTCCGCAGACCCACCCCACCCTCAGCAAGCACTGGTGAGGCCCGCATGCAAACTACGATTTCATACGGCGCTTTTACAGTTCCCCAGGTTTTTTCCAAAAGATCTTCTGTGAAAGAGGTCGTTTATTTTCATTAGATCAACTAGCAAAATAAAATCACCCTCTGGGCGATGTAAAAGTAGATTTTTTAAACATATTGCCTGAGGGGTGGGATTAAATTCAATGTCAGCGCGTTTGTACCCTATATAAGTAAAATCATCAAATTCATTAAAGGAGTAAAAAATAAAACAATTTGAAATGGAAATTTTATTCTGATAACTTAAATATTTATCAAAATAAAACAAACTATATATGAATATATAATACCAGACATGTATTTATTAAAACATTTATTTAAAAAACAATGAGGACTGTCTAATGTTTCATGTTCAAATTTTGAGTGTATTTATTTTGTTATTATGTTATGACGATTTTGGGAAATGTGGCGTAAGCAGTGACGTGGTTTTTGTTACAGACAAAAACCAGAAGTGAATCTCCATTATTAATAGATGTATTGTTAAGAAACATTGTTATCAGTGCATGAATGAAAGGGAGTGAGTCTTTCCTCTTACCATGCCCTGCTGTTAATTAACTCACGGCTATAATTGAAAGTGACAGTGAAAGTAATAGGTTTTATTATTTGAACTCGGTCAGTAATATTCGTTTTGCCTTTCTTTTTCACAAAAATAAGTTTTCTTTAGATATGTATGCATGGGCTTTTAGTTGATAATTTTGTTGGGTATTCAATATTTTTACACGAAAATTTTAAACTTATCTTTCTAATCGCATTTTCTTAATTTGATACATTGATTGGACCCTAATAGGTAACCACTCCGGGTCAGAGTATCTTGGATTAATGACGATGAAGGGGTACTCCACACTTCCCAGAGCTCCAAAATTCGAACTTCACCATTAGATGCAGGTTAACATCAGGACAAATTGTGAGAATATATGCATGAAATTTCCATGGAAATTTTAATTATTACCACCTTATTCATAATCATGGAAACGGGAAAATCATTGTAACACTAACTGTATATATATTTCTTTGGTTTGTTTTGTTTTATGGCATATCAACCTCAGTGGGTCATTTAATGCCAATAAAGTTTTGAAATAAATCAATTCTTAATGGATAATACAATTTTTTTATAAAAACATTTTTCTATTTAACCCATAGATGGGACCCTAGCAGGTACTACCACTCCGGGTCAGAGTGGACCAGGGAGCAATGGTGATGAAGGGGTGCTCCACATTCCCCAAACCTCCAAAACTGGAACCTCACCATCAGATAGAGTTTAACGTCATTCCCAGGACATGTAGACCCACAGACACCGCCTTCTAGCACCCATATAATAAAAAAGGGTTAGGGCTTGCCATAAGGGCAATAGGGTTGGGAAAATCATATAGGTACTAGGGCTTGACGTGACCAGCTGATTGAGCGGAGGGGGCCTCTCCGACCGCCCGTCTAGCCCAAGATAGGGCCAAAGTGGAGTATTGCATGTCATGAACTGCTCATCCACCTGGGCTCTATCCTTAGGCATCACGGGTCGCCACCCAGGGCCAACAGGTGGCCCCATTGGGGGAGTCTTACCCCTCTGCAGAGGTACAGTCGGTGCATTCTAACGCCCCAGCCGACAGGGCAGTGTAAATATAAATGAGTGCCTGAATGTGTATGTGTGTGTGTGTGTGTGCGTGAGCGTCAGTGTGTGTATATCTTGTGGAAAATGATACCCCAATTTCATTCAAGTGCAATCATAAATGGAATGAGGAAGTGTGAGAATTTAACATCTCAGTTTTATCTCTCGACAACAGCGTCTCACTCTTTATCTGACTCATACAAAATAGACAGGGAATTGTGGAAAGTGCTTGAAACGCCAAACCCCGAAATATTAATCTATAGTGACTTATTACAATCTCTTGATCCATAAATACTTTTACCCTCTTAAGAGTCAAGATAAATCCATAAAAATAATTCATAAGGAATTCCTTGTCTGTCACTTTTAACAAGACTTGTTTGTTTAAAAAAGTCACTACACATAGATAAAAATACATATATGTGTGAGTGTCTTAGAACGTTTTACTGTTGTTCATCACACACACGCTTACATACACAAACACACACAAACACACACACACACACAGACACAGACACAGACACACACACACACATATATATATATATATATATATATATATATATATATAATATAATATGATAAATATATAAAGGTTTTACATATCTATTTATTAGGTGACAAACGAACATTCACAACCATATTGGTTTCATGCGATGCAATCATCAGGTGAAGATGTTTCAAATGTAAGGGAAATCGAAAAATAGATATGGGATATATATATAATATATATATATGTGTGTGTGTGTGTGTGTGTGTGTGTGTGTGTGTGTGTGTGTTGTGTGTGTATTTGGGCAGCATTCTTTATTTATACATGTATAATTAAACAAAACGCACGTCTCCTGTTTAACAATTTTATTTATGATCTTTTCAAGTTTTCTGGCCGACTTTTAACATTTGGATGGAATCCATAGATTAGTCCACCGAAGTCCGTATCCCGATTACTTTCGGCACTTCGAAGTGCCATCATCAGGGCTGATGTGTTTATGTTCCAGTTTTTTCCAAGTTAGCATATCTAGGGGTGTGGAGACAGCAAGGAGAATTGATAGAAAAAGTGTTATAGGCATTTTAGAATGTGAGTACTACATGGAAAATTAATTTCCTTTGTATTGTTTGATGTACATTTCTTCTTCTTCTTCTTCTTCTGAAAAAAGAGCAAGGAAAGATTACTTATAGCAGCCAACAACAGCAGATGTAATGTATGGACAAACAGAAAAACAACAAAAACTAGAAAACACAGATGGGAAGTAGACCAATTATATGGGTACTTCAAACGACAAACCGGAGAGGTTGCACACAAAAAGACCTTGACATAGTTAAGAAGAGGACACCTGAAGAAAGAAACTGAATCACTAATAATTGTTGCATAAAATAATGCCATAAGAACAAATTATATCAAAGCAAAAATTGATAAGACGCAACAAAAAGAAAATGTAGACTGTGCGGTGACAGAGATGAGACTGTAAACCATGTGTTAAGTGAATGTAGCAAACTAGTGCAACGGGAATACAAAGCTAGGCATGACTGGGTTGGGAAGGTGATCCACTGGGAATTATGCAAAAAATTAAACTTTGACCATACAACAAAATGGTATATGCATAAACCAGAATCTGTTCTTGAGAATGAAAAGCTTCTAGTATTTGGAGTTTTTGTTTGTTTTTTTTTTTGTTTTTTCTTTGTGCAGAATGTATTTTCATGACAGATAATAGCCGCATTTCACAACATCTAAAATTACATGCACTTTAATTAACGAAATATCCTGACGGAAAATTGTTTTCCTTATAGCAAGCCCCAACCCCTTTTAATCATATGGGTGCTAGAAGGCGGTGGCTGCGGGTCTACATGTTCTGGGAATGACGTTAAACTCTATCTGATGGTGAGGTTCCAGTTTTGGAGGTTTGGGGAATGTGGAGCACCCCTTCATTACCATTGCTCGCTGGTCCACTCTGACCCGCAGTGGTAGTCCCTGTTAGGGTCCCATCTATGGGTTAAATAGAAAAATGTATTTATAAAAAAATTGTATTATCCATTAAGAATTGATTTATTTCAAAACTTTAACGGCATTAAATGACCCACTGAGGTTGATATACGGTAAAACAAAACAAACCAAACCAAAGGAAAATTGTTTAATTCTACACACACACCACACACACACACACACACACATATATATATATATATATATATATATATATATATATATATATATAAAAGGTGGCTTACTGGTGAATATGGCACGATCGTTGGAGGTGCACAAAATCCAGGGGTTAAGTCAGCGATATAACAAATACAAAGTGCTCAATACAAAGTAGAGCAAATTTCTTAAAGAAATGGATACAATAGAAACCTACTCGAGTTTCACCGTATGGATCTTCAGGGTTAAATCCACTGAATTAATCGAGGTACCGATTAATTGCAGCCGATTACACGTGTTAGGAAACATAAACAAGTGTTCCTTTATAACGTAACATCTGATTCAATGAACACACGTGTGATCGGCTGCAATTAATCGGTACCTCGATTAATTCAGTGGATTTAACCCTGAAAATCCTTATGTTGAAACTCGAGTAGGTTTCTATTGTATCCATTTCTTAATAATTATATATATATATATATATAATATATATATATATATAGGAACACACACACGCACACACACACACACACACACACACACACACACACACATACATATATATATATATATATATATATATATATATATATATATATATATATATATGGGACCTGCACAAGAATGCTGCGTGCAGTCTTAAACAAGACGAGGAAACAGCAACCCACAAGGAGATAGCTGTATGACCACTTGTCCCCCTCCCATGCCCCAAACCATACGACTAAGACGGACTAGGCATGCGGGACACTGCTGGAGAAGCAAGGACGAGCTCATAAGCGACATACTCCTGTGGAAGCCAAAACATATGCGTGCTAGTATGGGCCGCCCAGTCAGGACCTATATGGACCAACTATGTCAGGATGCTGGATGCTGCGAGCTCCCGGGGACAATGCTGGAGCTCCCGGGGGCAATGAATGATAGGGAAGGTTGGCGTGAGATTGTCATGGATATCTCTGGAGCTCTGGGAAGTGTGGAGTACCCTTCATCGCCATTAATCCTAGATACTCTGACCCGGAGTGGTTACCAATGAATGTCTTTATTTTTAGAAGCATTGTTGAATAAATTGAAAAATATTAATATATACTTTATTCAACAATGCTTCTAAAAATAAACAAACATCCAAAATCTTTATTTTTCGCCTCGCCGAAAGCAGAGAGAGATATATTTTTTGTTTGGTTTTAATTAACTGGTTGGTTGGAGTGTACGGCATGTCAAACTTGTTAGATTATTTTATGCCGACGTTATTTTGTTTCATTCATTTTTTAAGTGGTATTAATTTTGTTTAACTCAATTTTTAAAAACATTTTAACTCATGTTTTTCCATAGATGGTACCCTAAAGGTACTACCATTCCGGGGTCAAGGTGGGGGACTTGGAGTAAATAGTGAGAAGGGAAATCCGCATAGATCCAGAATTGGAACATCACGCTGAGATCAGTTTGGAATTAATTTTCTTGTAATATCATTTTCAGTTAAAACGAGTATGACGTCTATAATGTAAAATCATATTCTGCAACTTTTATTTGATGATGTTTTCTTTGTCAAATTTTTTTATGGAGCATGTCTGCAAGGATCCAACTCATAATAAGTTAATGATGAATCTGCAAGCTACCAGGCGAGGACGGTTAGCGCTTCTAGTAAAATAAAACTCACTTTTTTTAAACTGGCAAATTCTTATGAAAATGGCTGTTGTTTTCTTGTCGAGAATATAATGGAAATTTAAAAAAAAAAAAAAAGAAACACCAATATCAATTCATTAATTTTTAAATTGGCAAATTGATCACTTCATTTTGCAATGGCGAAATTCATTTAAGTTGCCAAACTAAATTTCAACACGAAAATTTAGCCATTTTAATTAAAATTTGAATTGATTTGGGTTAAATTGGATGCGAATAATCACCTAACACACGTCAATTCAGCTAAGTCCTATCAAAGTTCCAACTCTAGCTTTTGCATTACATCAAATTGATTCGAAAGGTTGCGAATTGAACGGCCAGCAATACAATACGGTACCATAATGTTATGGCTTTTTTTCTCGGGGCAGAGAATCGTAAGGGAAGATTCGAACAATTTGGTTTTGGTTTGGTTTTGGTTCTACGGCATATCAACCCTCAGTGGCGTCATCATTATCCAATAAGTTCGAAATAAATCAATTCTTAATGGATAATACAATTCTTTTTATAAATATATTTTTCTATTAACCATAGATGGACCACAGGTCTACCACTCCGGGTCAGAGTGGACCAGGGAGCAATGGTGATGCAAGGGTGCTCCACATTCCCCAAACTCCAAACTGGAACTCACATCAGATAGAGTTTAACGTCATTCCCAGGACATGTACCCGCAGCACACCGCCTTCTGACACCATATATAAAAAAGGGAGCTTCATAAGGGCAATTAGGGTTGGGGAAAATCATATAGGTGAACTAGGGCTGACTGACACGCGATTGACGGAGGGGCCGTCTCCCGAGCCCGTATAGCCGAAAGTGCAAAGTGGAGTATTGCAGTCGATGATGCATCATCGACCTAGGTTCTATCGTAAGCATACACAGGGTCGCCACCACGGGCCAACAGGTGGCCGCATTGGAGTCTTACCATCTTTGTCGTAGGACGTCGCTTCTAACGCCCACCAATAGGCGGGAACATTTGTAGATAAAGAGAAAGGAAGTGATTTCTTTGAGTCATCTAGTGTGCTTCATGGGGCGTTGGAATCAATATTATATACATAGGAAAAATATGCACCCTCCGGGTGCAAGTTTTTTAGTTTTTAATTATAATAAATATGATATTAAATTAGAAAGGCTAATGAAACGAATAAGAATGTCAGATAAAAATTTTGACAGAGGGGTATGATTGAAAAATAGAAAAACTTTGAAACTAACTCTTCCATCATTTCGTTACCTCCGTTTTCATTGGTAATTTTTCCTAATTAAACTGTTTAGTTAAAATAGGAAGTAAAGAATAATATTACAGTTATTTCTTCTTGTTAAGGATTTCTTTTAAGATTTATTGAAGAGATTTTGTCCATATCCATAAATAAAACCAAAACAATTAGAAATCAATAAACTAGCAATATTTATTAAAATCAATTTTTTAAATCAATATGCAAATTAGACCTTCCCGTTCATCACTGTAACCTATTTTGTTGTATATATAAATACAATTGCATTTCTTAGTATGTAGATAGGTAACCAGCATAATTAATGTAAAACAATTTTTATTATAATTGGAGGTTTAAAATAAAAATAGAATAATGAGAATGTGAGTATAATATAAGGAAAATTGTTACTTGAGTAGTGTATAGTTTTCGGTTACAGACAGAAAAACCAAATCTCCATTATAAATAAGATATAGCTTGTCCTGAAATGGATTTGTGTACAGTTAAAGAGACCAATTTTTAACATCTGAAACTTTAAAACTATCACCCGCATCTTTACAAAGCAGCGAAGTGATATCATAGATATTAGCTTAACAGAAATGAGGGTAACTTATTTATATCATAATAATGGTCGTTCCTCAAAATACGACGTATAATCTTGCAACACCCTCTGGTTAAAAGTTGAGTCGTCCAAATTGTCCAAGATGATTTCTAAAATGTAATTCTTGATTATCTCGTGTTGCTTATAATCCGTCGAATTTCTTATGAAGTGTCGTCACCACACGCTAAGTATTGGAACAATTCGTTTCTATTATAAAAGAAGAAAGGGAAGAAATGGCATTCTACAAAGAAAAATATAACTGTTAAGAAAGAGTAGTAGGAAAAGAAAGGCAGAGAGATGAGTACGTATAAGCAATAATGCTATCTTTCTATCGAACATAAGAAAAATGAAAACGAAGGAAAGAAATGAGTGAGGAGTTTAAATCAATGTTATTTTCAGTTTTAATATTTTTAACTTTTTTTCAATAATTAAACATCCAAAACTGTTGTCATTAAATGAAATCATACTGTGGTATATCCATAGGTCACGCTAGTTCATAGTATTCATTTTACTTCTTGTGAGTTTTTTTCACAATCAATTTTTAACTGATGGTTTTTAAACAGCCTCAATCTGGATTTCAGTTTAAGTTGGCAGTCCACTTCCATATGCCCATAACGTTACACATAGAACGCCTATTAGAAAGTGTATAAGTATTTTTTTTTTTTTTTTAGATCTATAGTAAGGAATTTAATTGACTCACTCACTTCTGTTAAAAATAAAATAAAATAAATACTTGCTCTCATTAAGGCACCTTCAGCGGCCACTGCCTCATTGTTGTTTTTTTTCCCTCAGTTTAAATGATAATACATTCCACAGCAGAAAAGACTAAAAGTAAAAAAAAAGGAGGAAGATAAGAATGTTATTATTGGATCCACGTAATTTTTTTTTCTTTTAGTATTTACTTATTTAAATTTCTTTTATTTACGTTTGATTTGTTCTTGTTGTTTTTTTTTTTTCCCCTCTCTTTTGTTAAAAAAGGAATTTCCTCCTGTCCGTCGGAGATGCTTCTTATTTTTAACGATTCCCGACCAGTTAGTTCTTTTGATAGACTTGCAATTCTTTCTTTACTTGTAGTGAACGAGTTTATAACTTGTATGTTTCAGCTCAGTCTCTTTTTATTTTTACTTTTTTTTTGAATGTGGTGTGCATTCGCACCTGTGTACGTATTGGTTGAATTTCCGTTTCATGTATGGCACGTTTATTCTATGAAAATCCTCAGTCGAAGAGTACCTGCCTAGGAATGCAAGGGTCCGGTTACGATACCTTTCTCTCAACTCATGCATAATAGTAACATATTGTGGTTATCTGACTGTACGGTAAAGTGGAGAGCTGACGGTTGGTATGGAAACTCCACCTTATAAAAAATTCTCCCTTGTCTAACGCTAGCGAAAAGTGGATAGACTCCTCGCTGATGGCTGATGACCGAACAATAGACCACTTGCCAACTTTTTACTTGGTTAAATTTGCTTTTTCGTGGTGGCACATTTTCTCCATAAAAGTCTAGATATCTCCTTTATTTATACTAAAACATAAAAAAATTATATATTTTCTTTAGTGGGTTGAGTAGACAGTAAAAGTATTTTCGAATAACTAATAATTCAATTTTTATTCCACTCGTCAGTTCAAATGGTTTTGTTCGACTTGGCTAATGTTGATAAATGCCATTTTTATCGAGCACACCCAGAGAAGACAGATTTCACTGTTAACGAACAAAGTCCTGCCTCCTTAGCTAGTCATCCACAGCAGGTGTTGGCAGCTTTCTGTTATTCATTTTGATTATAAATACGTATAATGTCTTCACTTTTCCATTATTTCTTTTTTTGTTTATTTTCATTCTTCTCCCAATCTTCTATTGCTCACACATCATTTGAATATATCTTATCCATAATGGAGATTCCGGTGTCGGTAAATTATGTTTAATCGGAAGTATATCACTGCTTAGTACATACTCTCTGGAAATATGTATAGGGCAATAGGTTTTTGGGGCAATCATATAGGTGCTAGGGCTTGACATGAAAGCCGATTGATTGGAGGGGCCTCTCCGACCGCCGTCTAGCCAAGATAGGGCCAAAGTGGAGTATTGCATGTCATGAACTGCTCTCCACCTGGGGCTTCTATCCGTAAGCACTCACAGGTCCGCCACCCACGGCCAACAGTGGCCCCATTCGGGAGTCTTACCCTCTGCAGAGGTGGATCGGTGCATTCTAACGCCCAGCCGACAGGGTGGATTTTGGGGGAGGGTGTATTTGAGTGAATTCTTCTTCAATAAATAACAAGTGACGTTCAATGTTGGCCAAGCTAAATACTTTCATTCTATTATCTATCTATCTTTTCTTTATCAGCTACATCAATATAATTTTATATTTTTTTTCTATTATTCTTATCCATTTCCCTATCAATTTCGATTGGACAAAATCTAACAAGCGTATTATCTCTTAAAGTCAGATAATCAAATATAACAAAAAATGTAAGTAGACAATCGTATCAGTGAAAACCTTTTTTAAAGAAAACATTTAATCCTTTTAATGGGGTTGGGGTTCAAAGCGTCGTCTAACTTTTTTTGCAACGCCTATAAACGTGTTGTTGGCAACCGATGCAGCTAAAATAGGAATTATGTTGTCCTGAAACCAAAATAATCGTCATGTGTTTATTTACCTCAATTAGAACAAATTCTGTTTGGTTCGAGGAAAATTTCACTCATTTATTTTTTGTTTGATGTTTATATTACGGTCAGAAAATTGCACCAAAATTATAAATTTGCAAAGAAATGTAATCCCCTATTTTTGAAAAGCTTTGTTATTTACACAGTTTTAAGTGTGCTAACAGACATACACACACCAGAGTTTTTATACTTATCCCTTAAATTATAAATCCGTAAGAGGTAATAGCCGTCTCTATCCTCATCGTCGCTACCTACATGTCAACTACGATTTTAGATTTGGCTGTTCTAAGCTGGTTTCTTCTGGATCCTTAGATCCTTTCCTGGCTTGATACTGGGAAGTCCAATGCTGCTACTTTGTTTTTAATTTAATGGCGGGAAACTTTCTTTAAATTTTTATTTTTATTTTTTAGCTCATATTTTATTATGTTATCTCAGATCAAATCAAACGCGCGCAAAAAGAAAATGGCTATTGGGACGTGAGACACCACAACGTCTTATTCGTCTAAGCCTCAGCCAAATCTGAATTTCATAGCTACTTTCATCTGGTCGTTCTGGCGAATATTAAGTCAACGCAGCTTAAAACGTGTAACTTTCAACTAAACCGTTATTTTGAAATCTAAAGTTACACTTACCGTACAATAATTAATATGGGGCTAGCTATCAATTATGTAACAATGCTAGCTTATCGGCAGAGTTTATCATATGCAACGACTCTCCCCTCAAAAAAGTTGTCGGTATAGATATCACATAACCATTTGCTAAACGGTAAGGATGTGTCACAAGTTTGCAAGTTCTGACTCGCTTCAGTAGTTGATGGATCTGCGAGACTAGCTTGCCACATTACACCAAGATACTAGCCCAAACTGAATCTCCAAGTAGTGCGAATTTGTGGCGATTCTGTATGCCAATTTTAGGCGTTTAGTTCTTCTGTTGATAAATCCAATCATAGAACAGAGGTTAGTTTAAGTAGAATAACTTCTTTTAACAGAACGACGGTTATTACCTTGTAAATCTCTTCAAAAAGTTCAATTTTTCAAATGATTTCAGGATAATTACCAACGACCTTACATGCGTTCTATATCGTTTCTGATTTGGCTAATTTTTAACTCGAAAATGTCCGTTTGCTTGACGTGGAAAAATTTTTCTAAATATAATTGAGAATTTTTGGCGGTACATTTATACCTAAGATGTCCAACTGAGTTACCCACTGTAACATTTAACTCTCAAATCTCTAAGATCCCATCTATCGGTAAATAGAGGAATTTGACAATTATTTGTATTAATTATGAATACTTGAAACCATAATGAAGTGCAAATGATTTTGGTTAGAATAGGAATAGCTGTGAGTACAATGATTATATTTTGAATAGGAATGATCAAATTGAAACAATAGTAAGTAGAGTAATGTAAGTAATCGGTGGCATAAAGTCGGTATCAAGCCAATCAGCGAGGGAGTCCTATCCCCTTTTCAACTAGCACGCTAGACAAAAAGAGATTTTTTGCATCTGATGTGAAG
Source organism: Doryteuthis pealeii (assembly GCA_023376005.1). NCBI lineage: Eukaryota > Metazoa > Mollusca > Cephalopoda > Myopsida > Loliginidae > Doryteuthis > Doryteuthis pealeii. The sequence goes on along the minus strand of CM042144.1, from coordinate 3,370,546 downwards.
CGGCCACACCTACCATTAGCTTCCTTACTTTACCTACGATCCTGTGGCTACTCATACGCTGAGTTGGCGAGGGCCGGTATCGAACTAGTAACCTTGTGGTTTCCTAAGCCGAACGCTCTGGGCGACTGAGCTAAACCGGCCCTAATTATGTTATAACTAAACTATTAGTATTAAGCTAAGGAATACTTGAAACCATACCATTGTATGCTGCTTTTTTAAGTTCTTCTAATGTATTCCTATATCTTCGTCTTCTAATCTTCCATTGGCGTATGGGTTTTTTTCTTCGTATCGAAGAAGGGCCTTTCTTCTGCTCGGTAATTCCTCTATTTTATTTATACAATATCTTTTCTCTGTTACAGTGTAACATGCAGGTGTCAACACTGGCACACAATCTTTATCTGAATTAACAATTTAATTTATTAAAAAGTAAAGCTTCATTCTCGATATTTTTTTATCAAAACGTATATGAATAAAAATTAATTTAATAGATTAGTTCGGTCGAAATGTTTGCTTAAATGTTTAAGGGTCTTGCCTGTACTTTAAAATTGAAAGTACCATGGTTAACATTGCATCTCTGTTGCAATTGGTTAACCTAGACTATACTCAATTTGTCCTTGTCTAATTGATTGCCTTAATTTTTAGCTACCTTATATCCTCCCTTAGTTCTAAATATTTTCTTAGTAGAAAAGCTGCGAAAAGGGAAACCAAGCCTGCCTTTTTTGTCAAGTGTTCTGCTGTCAAATTAGTATTTTTGACAAATGGATTGCTGGTTGGACTTCAATAGTATTATAAAAGAACAGGTTTAAAACTTTTAAAAAAAATGTTTGTATTAATAAACACATAAGTCTGTTACTTGATTTGTTTTATGTGGAGCACACAATCATCAAGACGGAATTATGAAAAAAAGTGGCTAATCAAACGTCAAATTATAATTGAAAGAAATCTTATTATACAATGACACCTTACACAAAAGAAATTATAAAATAGAAATTAACAGTTCAAACTACACGAAAATAATTTTGGATTAGTCAAGGGGTAAATAGCACGGGATACATCATTATTTTTTTTACGATTTTCCGCGACCAGTTGGTTTCTTTTGAACTAGACTTTATTCTTTCTTTACTTGTAGTGAACGAGTTTATAAACTTGTATGTTGGCTCAAGTCTTTTTTCTTTTTACTTTTAAAAAAATGTGTGTGCTTCGCACCCGTATACCGTATTGTTGAATTCCTGTTTCATGTGTGCACAATTTATGCCCTATGAAAATCCTCAAGTCGAAGAGTACCTGCCTAAGGAATCGCAAGGTCCGGATTCGATACCATGTCTCCGTTCAACTCACTGCATAAGTAGTACATATTGGGTTAATCTGATCTGAAACGGTAAAGTGGAGATATTTATTGATAATGTCCTGCACTTAAAATATTCAATTCGCTTTTTCTGTTAAGCAATTTATTTTCGCCATATTCCCAGAATACATAATTTTTCTTTTCCAGTTCATGGCACCAACGTATACTCCTCTCTCATTATCGTTAACTTCTTCCATTCGGAAAGTGAAATTGATTCAGGTCGAGATAATAAATTAATTTTTTTTTCATCATTTTTCATCCTTCTTTAATTCTTCTGACTTTTTCTTATCATTATTTCTTTTCATGAGCTGAGCAAGTTAAGAAAAGTTTTTAACCTTCAAACAAGGGAAACAACTCTGGAAACAAAAGTTTTACAATCCCATGGAGGTTTTTACTCGTCTAAGTCTGCACAGCGCATCTCAATTCAATTCCCATGATCCTCTCTGGGGTATCCAAGCTTTTCAAGTTAACAAACTAATGCACTATCTTATAAGCTTTGAAAGCGTAGACATCTGAACATTGCCAAGTATTAATCGTTTCCCTTGATGTAAATGAACGATGAAATATGGGCATGTCTGTCCGAACACTAAAACTGCCAAAACTTCGCCAACGATTTCATTTCCAATTAGATGCTATAATTGATATTCCACGATTATTTATTGTCACAAAATTCGAAGGGTTAGCCTATAAGTATAAAACCACCCACTCTAATATAATTAGGGAGAGGGAGAGAATGGAAAAGCGCCAGGAATGTGCGTTACAATATAAATTAACATGGAAAATTTTTGGATGAGTCAGCACAACGCGACATTTTTTGTTGGTACGAGACGTGTCACGTGGCGAAGTGTGAAAGAAGTAGGGAGTGAGAGTTGAGATGTGGGTCGGTTTTGGAACAAAGCATTGACGGAGTGAGACGTGTCTCATCAAGTCAGTTTGACTTGCGGAGGTGGAAAAATAAAAATCTCATGAAGGAAAAAAATCAGTCGCTGTGTGTTGTCACTAAAATCTATTAATAGGCATCTATTAATAGCACAAAGAGTAAAGATGTCCACTAGCATCCCAAATGGTTTCAAACGCAAAAATAGCAAGAATTGCCAGCCCACTCAGCAATCAGATCAACAGCCAGATTCGAGCTTCTCCAAGTTGCACAAAAATGAGATAAGTATAGAACTCAGTATTATTATTAATATAAACATCATCACTTTTATTCCACTGAGGGATCTATGCACAACCGCTCTGCCTGTAGAATATGCTGATTGCACTCAGCAAAAGAGTACGACACCGCAACGTAGGGACCTTCAGTGCCTATGGGGTATTTATGAAATTTCATGTGTATTAAGCTTTTTGGTTATTGGGGAGGGGGCGTGTCAACTAGTAGTTTCTTTTAAACCCATTATATATATTACCAAGCACGAGCAGGATGCGACAACAAGGTCAATTCTTTAGCGGGAGTTTAACAGGTTTGATTCAGAGTTTTTTCCTTCTCCTAGACGAGTTGCCTAACCAAAGGTTAAAGAGCCCAGTCTGCCGCTACTATTTGCCCATAGCTGGGAGGAGATGTAAGACGATCTATACTTTCCTAAGGGTATTAAGCGCTAAGCTGAAATGCAATTAAACACGTCCAGGGATTTGAACCTCGAGGCGACGGTCCTTTCCTATGATTTTACCCATCTACACAACCACGCGCTTCCTGATTACTGTTATAGGTGATATAACTATCTACATAATGGACATGATCCTACTACTCCCTACTATAAGTAGCAAAGACAATTGTAGTTCCTTAAACCCCATTATATGTGGTCTTCCTTCTTGTGGGATTGTCCCGGGCTGAAAAGGAATTAAAGAAAGAAAAAAAAAAGACAAACAACAATTTTGGATTTAGACTTTATTCCTAGGTCATTAGTTATTTTCGGGGAGAGTAGATTTTCTCAAATGAACTATTAATCATGTCTGTTCCCAGTAAAGGTCTGCGTATGGAATGACGCGTATGGTTCTTATGGTTGACAGGAAGTGGGATCTTTTTATCTGTGCGCATATAACAGAGGGTTCTCACGTCTGAGAACTCTTATGAGATTTGGGGGGGGGTTTATTTTTTTTATTTCAATTTATTCTATCCTCAATGATTGTAGAGAAATGAGCAGTTGGAGAATCCAGGTTCTAAGTCGTTCCATGATTTACAACTCTCTACTTTGGCACATATATGGGCAAGACGGGCGGTCGGAGAGGCCCAAGTCGAATCAACCGACTGTCATGTTAACTTAAGCAACTATATAATTGGTCCTAATTCTCAAAATTGGCTCATAAAGCAAGCCCCCCCCCATTTTTATCAACATAGGCCGCTGGTTGAGAGTCATGCACCTGAATTTATGGGTAAAGTCGGAGTGGGGCTATTATCGGTATACGTGAGTGTGTCTATCTCCTTTTCGCTAGCACTAGACCAGGGAAATTGTTTTTTTGATGAGGTGGAACGCACACTTACCATCTGCTCCCCACTTTATACCGCACACTCATTATTACCAAAATCTGTGCTACTCCGCGATGGCGGGATCGTATCGAACCGTAACTTTGCAATTCCTAACCGCTGAGCTAATACAAGTGTTCATGAAATTAACTGAAAATCTCTCTACCTATTTATTAATATCCCACGAAATTATGAAAATTATTTCTTAAAAGAATCCCAATACATGGTAATACAAAAACCTATGGCATTACATAAACCCCACCAGTTTGGATATGCCTTAAACCAAAATAGCCAAATTTGAACCCCTGGATCTGATAAAATGTTTTCTGATGGTTTTCTGCACTTCCACCTATCCCAGTAGTGGACAATAAAGTGAACACCCAAGTTTTGTTTTTAAAGTGGTGACCCCCAGGAGCAAGCTTCTCTAAGGGGTGATACAAAATAACTCAGTTCCATTGGCATTCCAATTTTGGGACGCCTCAAGTGGTCGGGTAATAAACAAAGCCATTCATCCTTTATACGAGTAGATAAGGTGAACATTTTTGACTGAAACCCACCAGGAACTGAAACTTGATTTATTTCTCATACATGCAATATAAGATTTTCCATACAAAACCAAAACTATTGTTTTTACATGAAAAAAGATTTGCCATTGAATTGCGGGGTTTACATATTGCGTGTCTTTAGGTCCTTCTTTTCTTTTAATCTTTTCAAATTCCGTATACACAACACTACACGATAAACTAACTATACCAAGCACACACACATACGTGCAAGATATGATGGTAGAGTTTTTCGCTCAAAAAGGAATATAACAGTCAATTTGAGAAAGGATAGGTAATAATACTGCGGGATTAATCTTGCTAACCATTACAACCATGCGGACGCCCTTTTTAACCCAATCAGTTCACCAGGGATAGGATGTGAACACAAGGTCGCAAGTATGGGGGCATCAGCGAAGATCAAATCGCAATCAGTAATAAATGGATCTGAGATCTAGCTTACTAACATACACCACGATGGGAAACCTTACCCTTGGGAAAGGTTGGATCTAATCATTATCCCTTTTGCCTCTGAATAATAGTAGGCACAGCTGGGCTCTTTAACAGATTGGTGTTAATGCTCAGACACATATTAATAAAAAAAATTTCAAAAGGATCAGATGGTCCCTGTTTAGTAAACAAGAAATCTGGAATAATATTTTTTTTTAAAATAGACCACACAAACATAAGCCGCGCACACATACTTACGCACACATAAACCAAGGCACCACCCAACACACCACATGCACAGCACACACACACACACACACCACACACACACAACAGAGAGAATTCCAGAAGACAAGAGACAGAACAAATGAAACAGCCACTAGCACAACTACAGTTCTGTGATCTTCTGTAGACGGGATTTTTTATCCGAAATTTAAAATTAAGAATAAATCACAGATTAAACAAACAAAGCACAAGTTTTTAACTTCTTTTTTTCTCTTTACACTTGCATTGTGATAGCCTTCAAAAACTAACCAACAAACAATTAAAAACAATGCTTCAAGCACATTACAAACGTTTATATATATTATATATATATATATATATATATATATATATGAGAAGTAAACAAACAAACGGATGTTTGAAATATGCTTTTTTAACCGTGTATTCTATTTGTGTAAGAATATGTGCTTAATTGAATCGTACCTAATTTTTTTTGAAAATTAATTCTTAATANGAGCATAAGGCGGTTTGTATATTTGTTCACTCACGTGCCCTTGTCCATAATGGTAGAGAAGTACAACGTATCATGACAGGTTAATTTCGCAGGAATTTTTCCGTCTGTATCGTGGCCGAATCAGTATAGTTTCTGACTATCCTGCTGAAGTCCGGTTTCGATTTCTGTCGGAGAAATCGTATAGATACAACGCTGATGAGACTTAATAACGTTGAAACAGTCTGTAAGATATTCTACACACCGAGTATTCTTGGCGAAATTCACTTGTCATTATTATCTTCTATAATATCGATATTTATGCGATATGCGCATTGTAATTGCCTTCAAACAAAAATATAAATATTAATATATAATATAACTAGCAAATATACTGCACTCCGGGTGCAAGTATAATGTCATAATATATTATAATAAATTAGAAAGCCTAAAGAACTAAATAAGAGCAAATAAAATGATTTGAAACAGAGGGGAGAATCGAAAAATATACAGCTGTAGCTTCCTCTCATCGCCCCCGTCTTTCATTGCTAATTATTTTAGTTAAATTAGGAAGTAAAGAATAATGTTACAGTTATTCTTTTGTTAATCATTTTCTTTAAGATTTATCTCCGAGATTTTACTCATATTCATTAAAGATAAATCAAAATTAGATATCAACGATACTAAGCAGATATTATCAAAATCAAATTTTAAATATCAATATGCAAATTAAGGCTGCCGTTCACACACTGATAACAGTATTTTGTTGTATATATAAATACAATTGTATGTTATTAGTACTAGATATGGCCAGCAGTATTATAATGAAAAAAATTTTATTAATATTGAGATTAAATAAAAATGATTCATCGAGAATGTGATGTATAATAACTAAATGGATAATGACTGGAGTAGTGATATAGTTTCGTTACAGACAAACAAACACAAATCTCCATTATAAAAGATATATATTCTGTGTGTGTTAATTGATAAATACCGGTTACATAATTTTGGTGGTGTGTTACGTATTATCATGGAGTAACCGTGTGTGTATGTATGTATTCAAATATATAGTGTGTGTTTATCAATTATTTTTCTCTGATCATCAAGTTTTGGAGTCATGTCCAATGTCGAACGTCATACATGGTCTTTTCGCGAAATTATCATCATATTTCTCCTGGCGATTTTGACGTCTTCATCTTGTTAATATGGCACTTTAGTTATCAATACCGTCTTTTGGCGCAAGATTTAAAAAAACAAGAAGAGAGAAGTGAAATTAAATGTTTCATAATATTAATAATTAAATAGCGACATACCTATTCAAATGTAAGGCTAAATAAATCGAAAAAATCAATCTGTATGTACATTTCGGCTTATTAGGACTCATCAGCAGAGCTATAGATAGGAAAACCGCCTTGTGCGTGATTCGAACCCTGACTGTCAAGCTGACACAACACACACACACACACACACACACACATATATATATATATATATATTATATATTATATATAATATAATATGACGATGACCTAAGGTCGAAACTAGTAGTAGAGAATAAACAACATATAAGAAATATTCCTGCTTGTCTTATTACTTTTTGTTCATAATATATATATATATATATATATATATATATATATATATATATATATATAATTACATACAGTACTGTTTCGGCGTATCCCATCTCTTCAGTGCGACAAGACTTAGCCCACTGCCTCAGGCCGGTATCAAATCTCGACCAATTTTTCGTCTGTCAGAATCTGTACCAAGCGGGCCATCAGTACAACCTACGCTGAGGAATGGAATTTACTATTATAAGTATATACGTACATACATAAAGGCTACAAAGAGAACTCTATCCTTATTAAGGAGAGTCTTTCGCGTAGTTCGTAGCCACCAGCAAATTTCCTCCCAGATATCTCACTCAACCCACAAGGGGTGAGGAGTTACGCTTCCCAATTTTCAGGTTGAGCACTCTGTGTAGAAGGGACTAATTGCGAAAATTCACCGCTTCGGCGAAATGCTAGTCTCACATGTTTACATAAGTTAGAGACCTCTGGTGAGTTTATTTCCGGTTTAGGAAATATAGCGATTATTCTGCCTTCTATTCTAGGCAGCTGCTTGTGGACCCATCGGTAAGAGACTTGACGAGCGAAAGTTCGTTCGGGTCTCGTTCCCGACCAGAGGTAGCTGCTGAAAAATAAGTATAGCTGTACTGATGAGGGGTGAAACCCGAAACGGGCGTCTGCAGATTACTTTATATATATTATATATATATATATATTAATATATATAATATATATATATATATAGAGAGAGAGAGAGAGAGAGAGAGAGGCAACCAGTACTGTTTCGCTGTATCACAGCTTTTCAATGCGACAAGACTTGCAGGCTGCCTCAGGCCGGGATCAAAACTCGTCTGATATTTCGTCAGTCAAAAAAATCTCTACAACCAACCCATCAGCACAAAAGTGTGTATACATATATGTATATATTTGTGTGGTTTTGTTTATATATATAATATTATATATATATATATATATATATATATATATATATATATATATATATATAGGGTCATCCACACGTGTTTCTTCAGTTTGGCTAGATATTTTGAAAGCTACCTACAGCCGGAATTGAAGGCCGTCACAGAGTGCTCCATTCAGAGAAGAGCGTTGCGTTTACACTTGAGTTGGCGGCCGTCAGCGAGATCCCCCCCACAGAGTGCTCAACCCTAGGGGATGGGGAGCATATATAGGGTCATCCACAGACATATATATATATAATCAAGAATTTATTGATTTTTTTCACTGGACTCATGCGAAGCATGAAATAACTATATGTAAAAATTACTAAAATATTGAAAATTTGAAATTCAATCAAACTAAGATTAACGAATCTTAACTTTTGATATTTTATCTAGAAATTATTCAAACATATATTGTATCTAATTTTGTCTGTTGAGTTTCCGGTTTGGGTGTGATTTAGGTTATATTCAAATTAAAGATGACAGAAATGAACTGAATGGTTTGATACTATGTTGTAGCCCTATTTCACAGCATATACAAGAACATATAATTGTCAACCAGCACTCGGAGTCTTTCTGCTTGGCTCAGATACATACACCCTCCCCACCCCGAAAAAGCAATCATCCTTACTCAAAACTCATGGTTACTTTTTTTTACCTAATTTCATTTGATATGACGTAACGTTTGTTTGTCCTTACATTTACAATGTCCATTTGAATAATGAGGAATATCAAATTGATGTGTTTCGCTTCTTCAGAAATTAATTTTATTTCGCATAAAAAAACGAGGTCTACACGTGATAAGTGAGTGGGAAAGTAGTCATCTTCTTTATTGTATATAACATTTTTTTATTATTATATTAAATGCTATCGTACACCACGGGAATGATTGTGATCACAAACTTGATTTATATAATGTGTCCTTTATATGAAAAAATAAAATACAAACACAATTTATCCCAGCGAAGGTGTATAGAAATTACTCATCCATGAAAATACTACCGTCAGTGTGCGAGCAGGTTTTTCTACTGTAAAAAAAAACTATTCAAGACTCAAGGAATGTGTCAAAATAGAAGACATAAAAAAAAATTTGAAAAATGTCAAAAACTTAACCGACGCAGTGTATATTAAATGAAATGCTTCTTTCATCATATATACAAACATATGAATGAACACACACACACACACACACACACACACACTCACATATATATATATATATATATATATATATATATATATATAAATGTATATTGGCACACATGATGTACAGTTTTGTAGAGAAATGCTAGTATTATCTGCGTTATTCGGACTATTGTCCCCATCTTTATTGTTATTTGTACAACGTTTCGGCCGATATACCCTCCGGCCTCAGAGAAATTGCTAGAAGTTTATTAATTTATTATATGATTTTTCCTACAACAATATCGTGTCTGATGATTGTGACTTTGTTTTTAGCTTTTTATTTCTTTTCTTTTTTAATTGCATAAAACTGCCAGTAACAGATAGTCAAATGGATTGTGAGATGAACATTATTTTACCCCCATATATATATATATATATTATATATATATATATATATATATATATATATATATAGGGCCAAAAGTAGGGTTACAGTTAACACTTGAACTTTTTACCTTTATTAGAAATTTAGACATTTATTTACACACACACACACACACACACACACACATATATATATATATATATATATATATATATATATATATATATATATATATATATATATATTATCGGAATCGGTTCACTGTAATTTACATATTATTTGATTTTTCATATGAACTTAATTTCTTCATACCATCAGATTTTATTACAAACAGTATAGTCTCTCTCTCTCTTCTCTCTCTCTCTCTCTCTCTCTCTCTCTCTCATGAACACACATACACTATATATATATATATATATATATATATATATATATATATATATATAATCTCAAGTGGTTCGTTGACAGGATTCAACGAAAAGTGTGGACTCTTACATATAAAGATTTGCGTATAAATTTTTTACATATACGGAGTACTATAAATTGATTTATATCTGCAGAAGGTATTCATATATATATATATATAATATATATATATATATATATATAATATATATATATATAGAGAGAGAGAGAGAGAGAGAGAGAGAGAGGAGAGAGAGAGGATGACTCAACGGAAAAAAAACAAAAAATCGAGCGACTCACAATTTTGACAGTCGAGAAAAAGTACGGACAAAATATGTTGGAATAATGATGAATATATATATATAAGTGCTAAATACATATGTAGACCTTCTTTAGGAAATTAAGAACTATCAGCAAATATATGTTTACGTTTTCCCCGAGAATGATCTTCAACATAACTTTATTTCATGACACAGATTTTCATGTGTTGCTACAATCAGACTGATTATAAGTTTTAAACCTACCCAGAGAAAATAACAGAGCACTTTTTTTTAGACTTTTCTCATAATTTTTAAAGATATATTCTATATATCTATATCTATCAATCAGTTCTTTTTCTAGCATTGGAAAATTGAAAATGAAGTGCTTGGTTACGGTTCTAAATCTGTATTCATTTGTTATAGTGTACAATACATTTAAGGTGCGAGTGTTACTATTTTACCGGTTTCAAAGCAGCGTGTTAGCAACTTATCAAAACAACTCGCGTTATGAATACAATGAAACATATATATGTGTGAGTGTACACGAATATATATATATATATATATTTTATAAAAAAGGAAGGTCCGCAAAATGTATTTTGTTCTCAGAAAAAAATGTTTAATTCTTTTTGTTTTACATGTGCAACACGTGTTTCAGATCTTCTGGTATCTTCTTCAGTCTTTGATGAACTTTATCAAGACAACCCAAATAGAAAATTAATAAAAATAAAAAAATTTATAAAAAAAAGCTATAAAAATTCAGCTAATGACTTTATTGGTAAACCAACCAAAAAACAAAAACACCTGTTTTAAAAGACTAATGTTAAAAATGAAATTCCATTCCACTCCCATAAAAAGAGAGAAGAGAGAGGGTGAAATACTCATGTGTATGTATATATATACACATGCATGTAAGAATTCATTTTCATATTATCAATCAAAGCCTGAAGAAGATACCAGAAGATCTGAAACACGTGTTGCACATGTAAAACAAAAAGAATTAAAAAATTTTTTCTGAGAACAAAATACATTTTGCGGACCTTCCTTTTTTTTTATAAAATATTGAATTTTCTCCCGTTGGAATCAGAACAACATTTTATATATATATATATATATATATATATATATATATATTATATATATCCGGTAGAGCACTGTAGAGAAGACTTTAATTGAACTTTCACCGTTTAGCTAAATGTTGTTTACAGACTTGAGTTGTCTGATGATTGTAAAAACATACATCTACGTAATTATGTACTAATTAATTGTTCGCCTCGGACTGACAGTTTCCGATGGTCGTGGGGGTAAGGACATTGACAGACGAAAATCCTTTCTAATTTCACTCCCGGCTAGAAGTAGATGTTAAAAAAAGGCGGCCACACTTATGCGACGTAAACGTCGAAACACTGTGTCTGTAGATGACAATATATATATATATATATATATATATATATATATATATATAAGAATGACAGATATTTACATGGGTTGGAGTAAATGCCTGTATAATGTTGAGATTGCCTTTGATATTTTCCGAGAAAAAAAATTTGTTTAAATATCTTTGTACACGAAAGAGTTGTAAAGTAAAACGTCGTCGGGGTTGCCTAAAGTCGGTATCAGCCAATCAGCGAGGGAGTCTATCCCATTTCACTAGCGCTAGACCAAGGAGATTGTTTTTGCATCTGAGATGGAGCGCCACACCTACCATTAGCTCCTTACTATACCGCACAGATCCCTGTACTACTCATAACGCTCAGTTGGCGAGGACCGGTATCGAACTAGGAACCTTGTGATTTCTAGCCGAACGCTCTACCGACTGAGCTAACCCGGCCGGATTTGGGGGAGAATATGTGCTTAATTGAAGTCATATCTTATTTTTGAATATTAATTAATTGATAATTAATGAATTAGGCGGGCATACCCGTTCAAATGTAAGGCTAAACAAATCAAGAAAAAGTCAATCTATGTATGTACATTTCAGTCTATTATGCCTCATCAGCAGTGCTATAGACAGGAAGACTGCTTTGAGTGTGATTCGAACCCTGACTGTCAGGCTGACGGGCGGGGGTTCTAACCATTACACGAGCTGGTTTTTTTTCCAGATTTTTCGTTTGCTTTGAACTAAGTTATATTCTACACACATATATATATAAATATATATATATATATATATATATATATATATATACATGTGTGTGCGTATGTGTGTGTGTGTGTGTGTGTGTGTGTGTGTGTGCATATTCGAAATGCACCTGCCTTTCATGCACATATTCTGTATTGTTTTTTTTTGTTTCTTTTCTTTTTACCCCTAATGACGAGAATTCATAGTTGTGGTTAAATTTATTGTACTCCTTCATTATCTACCTTTTCAGAGTTGGCCTAGAATAGAAATGTGTCCGAATGATAAAATAAATCTATTAAAAAAAATCTGTATTTCAAATGTTCGCATGTTGCAGATCTTCTATAAATATTGAATTAGAAAGCATCAAAATGGCTGACCACCCGCCAGGTTATCCAACTCGTTTATAGGGTTATATTCAGCACCTAAAAAAAACAAAAATTTCTATTGATAAGACTAGAATATCTATTTTCTAAATGCTCATTAAGTTTAGTTTAAAGTTAAACTTTCTAGAATATGTAAAGATGACTCTCGAAATAGTTTGATATTTTGGAAATTACACGGTGCGTGTTTACAATTTAGAAATCATGCTTAAGTCTTGTTATGCCACATCCTTTACAGTGTTCGAAAAATAGTGGGGGAAAATGGATCCTAATTTTTAGGGTCTTTTGTGTCTAATGGTAGGGTTAGTAATCAATGGTATGGAAACTTAAATTGTTTTGGTTGGTTGGATATTATGAAACATTTTGGTTTTATTTATTCTTTTTGGGTATTGGCAAATTTCATCTAGTGGTGAGGTTCCAATTCTAGAGCTTTGGAGAGTGTGGAGAACCCCTTCATTGCTATTACTCCCAAGCCCACTCTGACCAGTTAAACTCACATCTATGGGTTAAATAGATGCAGAAATGTGTTTAGAAAAATGAGTTTAAAAAAAGATTTGGTTAAACTTGCAAAAAAAACTATTCAAGACTCAAGGAATGTGTCAAAATAGAAGACATAAAAAAGAATTTAAAAAATGTCCAAAACTTAACCGACGTAGTGTATATTAAGTGAAATGCTACTTTCATCATATATACAAACATATGAATGACCACACACACACACACACACACACACACACACACACACACACATGGGCTAAATAGATGCAGAAATGTGTTTAAAAAATGAGATTAAAAAAAGATTTGGTTAAACTTGCAAATTGTCAAAATTAAAACGGAAACTTATTTGGTAATCCATGACAGTTCAACTACAGTGTTTGAATGAACTTTTTTGGGAATTGGGTTTAGGGGTTTGGGGATTAAGATTGTTTTTAATTACGTATTGCTTAAAAATGTAAATTAAAAAAAAAATTACCATACATTTAATGTTGAATAATAATTTTAGTGAGTTATCTATGGGCGTAGTCTTTTCACATTTTTTGTTATAAGTTTCAAGTTACTTCAATATGCAAAAGGTATTTACTTAGTTTCCTCTTTTCACTATGTTCGATTGAAACAGATTAGCGTTATCGCTCCCGAACTGTTACCCTGTCTCTATATATTCCCACTTTCTCTCTCTCTCTCTCTCTCTCTCTCTCTCTCTCTCTCTCTCTCTCTCTCTTCTCTCTCATTTTTTCTCTGTAGTATGTACTTTTTCTTCCCATTATTTTGTATAATAAAGACGGAATTGTCCATTATTTAGCTGAGGTGAAATACGAATTCAACCGATAAGCTACACCAGATACTCAGGATTTACATTTTTACATTTCATCTTGGATGATTTGGACGGACTCATTTTGAATCAGAGGGTGTTGCAAGATGATATCGTAATTCTTATTTATTTATCGTAATTTGTTTACAAATTTATTCATAGAAATTTGCCGTAATTCTTGTTTAGATATGAAGATGGATATCTGTCTATCTATCTATCTATCTACCTCAATTTGTTCATTTTTTACTTTGTTTATATATATCTATCCACCCATCTCCATTTGTTCATATCAAAAGAGAGAAGCCCTCCCCCTCTAAAATAAATTTAACGCCCTAAGTTGGTTGTTTTCTTTCAAGTAACACTGACGAGACGACATAGCTGGGGACGTTATTTTAATAGTCACCGGGTAGCAATTTCTGAGGCAGGAGACCGGGACGCACTTCCTCATAAATTACCAATTAAAGTTCTTAAAATTAAGTAACACGAGTATTAATATATAGATAAGGTTTTGACGAGTAAATGAATTAAACTCAGGCCAGAATCATGTTTATTATCTCCATAAAAATAGCGTCTCAAGTATTAAAGTTTTCATGCCCGATACTTATTCCATGAGTGCACTTGACTCTAGCAATTAAGAACAGATGTTCTGGGTGATTTTAAGTCTGGGTGGTCATTTGAAAGAAATAAGGTGAAGAATATATTTCTGAACCGATTCTTACGATCATATTGTCACAGTGTGAGATAGACAAGCTGTTATGATATTAAATGACGTTGTATGGTGTCGCTCTCTCCATGTGGGAGGAAATGACAAGAAAATGAAATTAGTGGTATAAAAAGGTCATCACATTCAAAAGGATAAAATAGGGTGTGATATACAATTCTATAGGCTTAATAAAAGGTTATGGCCCTCATATAATAACTGGACAAAAATGAAATTGTGATATCAAGAAAGAAGGTAGTTTTCTTGACATTTTATATAAATTTGTTTCTCCTTTATATATATATATATATAGAGAGAGAGAGATTCCCAAATAATTTTGCTCTGTTTATTAAAATGAAACATTACTACTGTTCGAGAATAGGACCAGCCTAGAATCACCCTTGTACCGAGAAACTTGGTACCCCAACAAAGAAGGGGCCGGGTTAGCTCAGTCGGTAGAGCGTTCGGCTAGAAACCACAAGGTTCCTAGTTCGATACCGGTCCTCGCCAACTCAGCGTAGGAGTAGCACAGGGATCTGTGCGGTAAAATAAGGAGCTGATGGTAGGTGTGGCGCTCCACCTCAGATGCCAAAAACAATCCCCCACGGTCTGGCGCTATTGGAAAGGGGATAGACTCCCTCGCTGACTGGCTCATACCGACCTTAGGCCGCCCCTTCATCTGATGATTGGACTACCAAGAAACTTGAAGTTATGAGTGTGAAATCATAATATCAACATTAATTATAAATCTGCTCTGCTTTATTAGCATTGAGCACCTTTCCATGCAAATACTTTTCTCATTTTTTCATTCACTATTCATTATATATTATATATATATATATATATATATATATATATATATATATATGGTGTTGATTGGAAGTCTCCGTATGCTTCTAGTAAGTATATATATTTGAGATATTTTTTGAATCTATCCGTTTTTTGGAAGTACACAAATCAGGTTTGGGCATTAGTGTGAAGCATTAATGTGATATATTATAATAATGTAGTTATTATAATATATTCGTGTGGGAATACTGAGTCTTGAAGAAGGGAGACATTACAATCCCGAAAATTCACCACTACTACTAAATATAGAAACAAAAAAAAAACAAAAACCGAGTTTTCTAATATGTATTCCCAGATGAATATATTATGATAACTACATTATTATAATATAACACCTTGATGCTTCACACTAATGCCCAAACAGATACAGATACAAAAATATATCTCAAGTATATATATATATATATATATATATATATATATATATATATATATATATATATATATACAGAATACTTTGAAGAGTCATGGTAAAGCGGGGAGACTCGCTGCCACTCTGTCGCCAGTAAAATAAAACTTCATTAGAGCAGGTTTGAATAATTAGCTCAGAAGAAAATGATAAAAATGGTAATGTATTTCTGTCCACGCTAAAAACTGGATATTTGTCTTGACTTTTAAACAAAAGGAGAGTCAGTGATTCATGTCGAAAGTGAGGCTCCGGGTGAAATATTCCGACCAAGAAACGAGGTCTTTGAATAAATAGAGTTATGACCATTTTGAAAACTCACGTGATATCTGTGATGGATGAGTATCAATAACACTAAAGAAGAACTTTCTAAGTTAAAAAGAAAAGAATAAAAAAAGCTATGAACGGTGAAGATGAAAAAGAAAATGGGGACAAAGCAGAAGACTAAAAAGAAGAACGGGGAATAAAGGAAACATTAAGAAAGAAAATTAAATGGTAAATAAATATTTGATATGATGTTGATGATCATCATCATGTCTCGCCAGTAGCACGGATGTCCATGGCAATCATCCCTATCATTGCCCTCAGGAGGTCCTCTGTGCAGCATGCAGTATCTGCGCAGAGCTGGTCAATATAGGTATTTGCTGGACGACCCGCACTGGCGAGGTTATGTGCTGGTTTCTACAGGAGAGCGTCGCTTATGAGCTCGTCCTTGCTCTTCCTGCATTGTCCAGCATTCCTTTTCGTTTCATTCGAAGTGTTTGTTTCATAGGCGGGGGGGGGGTCCAGAATATACCTACGGCTAATAGCGAAGAATAATTAGTAAAACATAAATCAGAAAAACTGAGATGAAATAATCTGAAAAAGACAAAAGACGTGAAATAATATATACTAACTCTGTCCTTTAACTCGTTGCCTAACAAATTTCCCCCTCGGCAAATTATCGTTGAATTTTTGGGATATTTTAATGTTCACTGTTTTATTCAACTCAAAACAAATTCTATTTAAATGTCCTCTTAGTATTGTAATATGAATCGGTCTGTTTAATTATAACTGGACAATTCAGAGGGAAGAACAAGGAACAGTGTGGAGCGGCAAAGGAAAGAAAAACGACCATTGACCGAAAGAGACAAGATGGGGATTCAACAAAATAAATTAACCAGTGAAATTATTTTAAGATAAGTTTCAATTCACCTGTTTGTAGCTTACCTAAAGTTCTATTGTTTCAGAAAGAATCAATAAAATTCAACAACAAATGTGTTAATATTAGAATATACGTTATAGAATAGAATTGCATCATACATGAAATGATTAGTTTTCTTCCTTACATTAGAGAGTTCCTAACTCCCTTTAAATTTAATGCGAACAAAGCTAGTATGTTTTTATGTTTTAGGATGGATATATAGAAACAGTTCCTACTTTAAGTATTTTGGGGCAATTTGTGTGATAAACTACAGGCATGTTAGTTAATTCTATGCCCTGCTGAAAGAAACGATCCCAGTTGGATACACCAAGTATAACAACCGTACAACCTGCTCAGTCCTTAAATGGTTGCCCAATTAGAACTAGTCTGCACTATAAGCAATCTGATGTCTGAGTTCGAGAGTGTGCTAATTCAAGTCTGGGAAGAGAAAGTAAAAGAAATGAAGGCGATGTGGCAAAACCAATTAGAAAGAGATGAATTAAGTATAAGCAAAATAAGAGGAATTATTCTACTAACAAAGTGAAGACAAATTCAAAAAACTTATATTAATATTACATATGCTATAGAATGGAATTGATTGATACAGGGAAATATTAGTTTTCTCCTTTACCTTAGAGAGTGTCTAACTTCCTTTAAAATGAATGCAAACCTGCTCAGTCCTTAAATGGATGTCCATTTGAAAGTAATTTGCACTATAAGCAACCTGGATTCTGAGAGCCATGCGAGCTAATTCAAGTACATTCAACTGAGAACAGAAAGTGAAATGAAAAGGATGCGGATAAAGCCAATGAGAAAGAGATGAATTAAGTATAGGCAAAATAAGAGGAATTAATCTATTGACAAAGTGGAGGAGACAAGGAAAAAAAAGAGGATAGGAAATAAAACACAGAAGAAGAAAAAAGAAGGAAAAAAGAAGTGCAAATGAGGAAATGAAAAAGATAAAAAATAATTCGCTAATTTACAGATTTTTGTCAGCTCATTTTTTTTTTTTTTACTAATGGGGTCTTTTCAAATTACGTTTTAAAAAAGCTGTAAAGAAAGGCATCAAACTTCGTTTGCTGTCTTTGTTTTCGTTTTTTTTTTTTTTGTTGTTTTTCTTTCCCTTTTAAATGAGAAAAATACCAGGAATGACACGGAGCTAAAAAAATAAAACAAAAAAATTGAAAAGATAAAAGGGAAAAGGAAATACGAGAATTTCAAATGAAAAAGCTAAAATTAATGAGAAAGAAAATCAATTGCAAATGGTTTGCAACAGGAAATGGAAGGCGAATAAAAAAAAAAAAAAAGAAATACAGAAAACAAAAAACAAAAGAGAGCAAATCTAGTTTTATTTAAATTTGCTACCGTGAATATAAAATCGTGAATGGAATAAAATACTAAATTACATGCTTTTTGCCTGATAATACCTACAGTTATCGGCCATAAACTTTATGAGTTCAGTTTAATGCTTCATATATAAAATAAAAAGTCGATACCTTCGCAGCAGGTATATATATATATATATATATATATATATATACAATTAACATGCTGCAAAATCGACCAATATATATACATATATATTGGTCGATTTCGCAGCATGTTAACGGTTATTGGATTATTTAATGGAGGAGACTTTTTGCAAGCAATTATATAGTTTCAAGTAACTTCTTTCAGAATACCCCGCTAAAAATATATATCTCCAATTACTTATAGTCATCTAATACAGATAATTTCTGAGACTTAACACAGCTTATAGTAATCATTTCTAATAAATAGAGCGATAAGCATTCATATGAAAATCCGATCTCACAAGATAAATTGACAATTCCTCCAGGCCGTAGTTGTATCACTGCTACTTCAAGGGTGCAATACTTGGACCCTAACAAAGCGCCTAGAGAATAAGCGCGATGTTGAGGTGCACAAAAATGCTACACGTGATATTAAACAAATCATGAAAAAAAACACCAGACAGGAAAACAGCTGTATGGCCCTATCACACAAACCATCCAAGTAAGACGAACAAAACAGGCTTTTTTTTTTTTACATCCGGGTATTTCGAAGTAAAAGATAAACATTGGATTTTTCATCCAATATCTTTAAAATATTTTTTCTTGGAAGCCAAAAAAGATTTCTTTGTCGCAATTGAAGTATTTATCACCGAAACAATTTTAGAATGGGACAGAATTTGGCACGTTTTGTCATCCATAGTTAAAATTGATGATGTTTTAAACTTTATATTAAATATATAAAAATCTCGGAAATAGGCTGCACATATGTGCACTTTTTAACTTCCATTTTTAGATAGAGTTCTTTAAGGTCTATATTTAGTCGAATTTGTGTACCATATGACCTTTAGGCACCCCTTCCGCATTTTTTTTTTTTATATTTCATCTTAAATGATTTGATTTTTAACCAAAGAGTGTTGCAAGATGATAACGGTCGGAAGATCAAGGAACAACAGTATTGATATATAGATTGTAATTCCTTGATGAGTGACTAGATAAACGTTTCATAGTGATATATAAGAGTATTATTTTGTAGAATGCAAATATATGTACTCATAAAAAATAAATAATGTAATGCGTTTGGGGTCAGTCAAACACAAGCCTGTGAATAAAGTGATAAAGGGAACAGTAATTTTCTGTTAAACCAGGTAATAAGTTCACCAGTTATATATACTAGCAAATATATGCACCCTCCGGGTGCAAGTATTTAAGTTTTAATGTAATAAAATATTGTATTAAATTAGAAAAGCTAATGAAACTAAATAAGAATACAGATAAAAAGATTTGAAACAGAGGGAGTATAATAAAAGATTTGAAACAGAGGGAGTATAATAAAAAATGGAACAACTGAAACTTACTCTTCCATCACTCTCTTCTTCCATTGTTATTTTTTCTAATTTAAGTATTTAGTTATAAGAGGAAGTAAAGAATAAAATGACAGTTATTTTTTCTTGTTAATGGATTTTATTTAAGATTCATTGAAGAGATTTTTGCTTATATTCATTAAAATAAAACCAAACAGTTAGAAATCAATAATACTAAGCACATATTTATTAAATTCGATTTTTAAATATTAATATGCAAATTAGCCTTCCCGTTCACACTGTAAACCGCTATTTTGTTGTATATATAAATATAATTGCATGTTATTAGTATGTAGACATAGTTAACAGTATTAATAATGTAAGACAATTTTATTAATAATTGAGGTTTAGATAAAAATAAAATCATGGAGAATGTGAATAACTAAGAGAATTGTGACTTGAGTAGGAATATAGTTTCGGTTACAGACAGAAAAAACACACAATCTCCATTATAATAAGATATATATATATATATATATATATATATATATATATATATATATATATATAA
Source organism: Doryteuthis pealeii (assembly GCA_023376005.1). NCBI lineage: Eukaryota > Metazoa > Mollusca > Cephalopoda > Myopsida > Loliginidae > Doryteuthis > Doryteuthis pealeii. Next base: position 3,349,993 of record CM042144.1, on the reverse strand, counting down.
TCAGAATCTCTGAAATGCAGCAAAACAAAAATCCTGTATTCCCGTCTCCCCTACCCTAAGTCATTTAACCATCCTTGCAACCCACCGTATCGTTAGTGACACTTCCCACTCCTCCTTCTAATTCCCCTAGCTCTACTTCTGCATCACACCTTCCTACGCATCCCCCATACCCCTCCCTTTCTGCCACCCTCCTGTCTAGCGTTTCACTATATATACACAGCAGTTCTGTTTCAAAATAAAAAAATTCTGATGAAGCTTCGTAAATACACAGAGGCAAAACATTAATTTATTGAAATTGTTTATATTTTATCTACTTTGTTCCTCAATTTTGTAGCATCTATATCATGCACACACACACGCACACACACACACACACACATATATATACATATATATATATATATATATATACATATACATATATATATATATATATATATATATGTATATATATATATATATGAGATTATTTTGGTATATGTATCCGTTTGTGGGAAGTACATATATCAGGTTTGGGCATTTGTATGAAGAATTAAAGAAAGAAATATAAGAAAATCGGTTGTTTGTGAGAATATATATATATATATATATATATAATGCCTCCTTGAGCATCTTACGTTTTTTAATTCTTTTAATCAACTTTTAAAACAGAATTATTCACAATATATTCACTGTTAATATATTTATCTACAGACCAAATTTTGTCACCTAATTCATCTTATAGTTCCGAAAAATTATCTCTTAAATTCTTCTTCTTTAAATCATCAATGTTTTTTTTTATACTGTAGGTGCTTTCGATTTGCTTGGGCAATTTGTTCTAAAAGAACTCTACCAGCAAAAAATCCAATTGGTTAATAGACATAGATAGAGACATTTGCCTTGGCAGTAAGTTTCCAGTTCGAGGAGAAATACTTAAAAAGTGTCTATAATAAGCAGTAAATCCATTTATTGTTCAATAAAATCATCTCCATTCGTCTTTCAATTAAAGTAGTCAATACTAATTCATCTAATCTCTTCCTGTCACTATAATTTTTTACTTTTTTATTTTTGTCACTCTTCATTGTATGCTCTCCAATCGCAATATCACTAGACACTAGAGACCCATGTCTACACACACACGCATACACACACACACATATATGTGAGTGTGTGTGTATAAATATATATATATATATATATATATGTGTGTGTGTGTGTATGTGTGTGTGTATATATATATATGTGTGTGTATACCTTTGTGTGTATGTATATATATGTGACTGTATACTCCAATCCCAATATCAGTAGACACTAGACACCCATGTCTACGCACACACGCACACATATATATGTGAGTGTGTGTGTATAAATATATATATATACATGTGTGTGTGTATACCTTTGTATATATCTGTATATGTATATATATATGTGTGTATATATTTTTGTATAAATCTATATATGTATATATATATATGTGTGTATATATTTTTGTATCTATCTATATATCTATCTATCTATCTATCTATATATATATATATATATATATATATATATATATATATATATATATATATATATATGAGTGTGTATATATATATGAGTGTGTGTATATATTTTTGTATTTTTCTATATATGTATATATATGTGTGTGTATATACCTTTGAATATATATATATATATATATATATGTGTGTGTGTGTGTGTGTGTGTGTGTGTGTGTGTATACCTTTGTATATATATATGTGTGTATGCCTTTGTATATATCTATATATGTAGACACATGCACACATATATATATGTGAGTGTGTGTATAAATATACATCTATATATGTGTGTGTGGTATATGTGTGTACATATATATATATATGCGTGTGTGTATACATTTGTGTGAATGTATATATATATATATATATGTGTGTGTGTGTGTGTGTGTGTGTGTGTGCGTGTGTATACCTTTGTATATATCTATATATGTATATATATGTGTGCATATATTTTTGTATAAATCTCTCTCTCTCTATATATATATATATATATGTGTGTGTGTGTGTGTATATATATTTTTATCTATCTCTCTCTATATATATAACTATGTGTATATATATATGTATATATATATGTATAAATATATATGTGTGTATATATTTTTGTATATATCTATATATGTATATATATATGCGTGTATATACCTTTGTATATATCTATATATGTATATATATGTGTGTGTATACTTTTGTATATATCTATATATGTATATATATATGTGTGTGTATACCATTGTATATATCTATATATGTATATATATATATGTGAGTGTGTGTATGTGTGTATTTTTGTGTATATCACTATATGTATATATATATATATATATATATATATATATATATATATATGTGTGTGTGTGTGTATACCTTTGTATATATGTATATATGTATATATATATGAGTGTCTATACCTTTGTATACATCTATATATGTATATATATATGTGTGTGTATACATTTGTATATATTTATATATGTATATATATATATATGTGTATACCTTTGTATATACCTATATATGTATATATATAGTGTGTGTGTAAACCTGTGTCCATATCTTATATATATATATATATATATATATATATATATATATATATATATATACCTTTATATATGTATATATGCGTATGTATACCTTTGTATATGTGTATATATTTGTATATATATATGTGTGTGTATACCTTCTTTATATATATATATATATATGTGTGTGTGTGTGTGTGTGTGTGTGTGTGTATCATTGTATATATGTATATATGTATATATATATATGTGTGTGTGTGTATTTGTATATATTTATATATTTATATATCTATATCTATATGTGTATGTATATATTTGTATATATCTATATGTGTGTATATATATTTATAAATAAGTATATATATTCTATCCATTGAGAATTAGACACCGATTATCGGAATATTGTCACTTAGACATAGTAACGTATATACATTCCAGTGTCAGTGAAGATAACTGTTCGTCTGGAAAGCGTCCGATAGTATTTATTAGAAGAACTTCCCAGACAAGAATTATCACTTTTTTCTCGAAATTTACTAATCTCTCAACTACGGATATAGATGGCGGTCAAAGATGGTTAAACATTAATCATAGAATCTTGAATGAATGTGAATTGATTTATTTTCCGAAAAAAAATTATCTTCGCCA
>CM042144.1:3299297-3341797 GCA_023376005.1 Doryteuthis pealeii | reverse complement strand
ATTTGGCCCTTAATTAGGCTAGTCGGGTTGTCAGAGAAGCCCCCTCCTATCAATCGGCTGGTCACGTCAATCTCTTAATACCTATATGAGTGTCCCAATCTTATTGTCCTTATGAAAACACCCAACCCTTTTAATCTGATAGAAAGCGGTGTCTGAGGGTTTTCATGTCCTGGGTATGACGTTAAACTTTCTGATGGTGTCGTTCCAGTTCTGGAAGTTTGGGTAATGTGGAGCACCCTTTAATCACCACGGCTCCCAATTCCACACTGACCCAGACTAGTAGTAGTGTCCCATCTCTGGGTTAAATAGAAACAAATGTGTTTGTAAAAAAAGGAGTACCTATCAAGAATGAATAAAAGAAAAACGTCTTTGGCATGAAATAATCCAACAAGGGTTGACATGCCGTAAAACCCAAACAACCAGCCAATCAATCATTGGGCGTTCATATTGATATTTTTTGTGTAGTTGCCTTTTGAGAATTTTTCTTTTTTTAATGCCGTACGGGCTTATAGAATACGAATAATTTTTAAACAGATCTATTTGATCCATCGATGGAACACTAACAGGTACTACCATTCCGGATCAGAGCGAAACTAGGGCGGGTAGGTAGATGAAGCGGTACACCACTCTCTCTCTAGATCTCCAGAAATGAAGTTTCGCTGTTTTTTGGAGGGGATACAATCAGGATGTTCTAAGCCCCGTCGACAGGATGGACTAATAAATTTTTGAAATACAGATTACTTGTTATATGTATTTCATATTAATACTATTCTAAATGATATAAACTCAAGCGACCCTTCAGTTTTTTCATGCTATTTATAATCGATAACCAAAGAGAGATTTAATTATATATACTAGCGAATATATGCACCCTCCGGGTGCAAGTATTTTAGTTAAATTTTATAATAAAATATGATATTAAATTAGAAAGGCTAATGAAACGGAATAAGAATTCAGATAAAAATATTTTGAACACAGGGGGTATGATTTAAAAATAGAACAACTTTGAAACTACTCTTCCATCATTTTCCGTTACTCCCGTCTTTCATTGGTACATTTTCCTAATTAAACTGTTTAGTTAAAATAGGAAGTAAAGAATAACATTACAGTTATTTCTTCTTATTAAGGGATTTCTTTTAAGATTTATTGAAGAGATTTTTGCTCATATTCAATGAGATAAAACCAAACAATTAGAAATCAATAATACTAAGCATATATTTATTAAAATCAATTTTTAAAGATCAATATGCAAATAAGCCTTCCCATTCATACTGTAAACCTCTATTTTGTTGTATATATAAATACAATTGCATGTTATTAGTATGTAGATATGGTCAACAGTGGCTTCTGGACCATTGCTATAATTAACGGCGTCGATCCCAGGGGGCCATCCCCCCAGGCAACATCTGCCCCCTCGATTTAAAGGGGCTGGGCTGGGTTTATTGCCCAGCGCCTGAGGCGCCCCCTTGAGGGGGAATGCCGACGGGATCGACGCAATTTTTCACCCGCCACCCATGAGCTTCGGTTTGTGGGTGGTCCCACGTTAATAGGGCCTTGTGACTGACCCGTACAAGTGGGGTACGTGGAAAATATCATGTAGATATGGTCAACAATGTAAGTAATGTAAAACAATTTTATTAATAATTGAGGTTTAAATAACAATAAAATCATGGAGAATATGATGTAAATAACTAAAGGAATTGTGACTTGTATAGTAATATAGTTTCGCTTACAGACATATATATATATATATATATATATATATATATATACCCTTACTCACGAGTAGGATGTGATACAAGATCAGTTTCTTAAACCGAGTTTAACTGGTTTGAATTCAGAGTTAACCTTTTCCGTAACTGGTTGCCCAACCATTGTTAAAGATCCCAACGTGTCCTACTATTTACCCATAGCTGGAGGAAGCTTAGTTGGATGCATATATTTTACACGGGTATTAGCGCTATGTGAAATACAAACAGCCTCGTCCAGGCTTTGAACTCATCTCACCAAGTCTATTTTCTACGAAGATAACCTTTACACAACGTGCCTCCACTGCGATTCAATTATTATCCAGGAAGATGAGCAAACAGCACTGCTATAACTATTGATAGTAATGACAAATTGAATACAGTATTGTTGTTTATGGGTGACTCGATTTGTAACGTTTTACAGAAATACGGTAGGTGAATGTCCAACACGCAGCCCTTTGGTTTGAAGCGCCCTCTATAATATGTTTCAAATTGGATCGAAATAACATTGTATATTTGTGTGTTTTTTTTGTTTTTTTTTTGCACGCTACGCAGCATGATCCGGTGATTACAAACCAGTTGAAAATTAATATATCTCCGTTTATAGCTGCGGGGTTAGCCAAGAGGCGCGTTGAAGATGATAAAAAGAGATTCTCTCTTTTGATTCGTGTCGATACAGTTTTTGGAGAACAAGGTGTATTATAAGGCGTCTCTCTCATATTTTTTTGGCTGTTCTGAACCGCTATAATCGATTTTCCCTCATTTAAACCTCCCAGGTGAAAGAAGATTCCAGAAAATCTCAAAGGAAAAAAGTTTCGTTTACTTGATCGATATGTATCCGATCGAGGGATAAATAGAATTGTTTACAAAAAAAGAACCAAATAAAATACAGTGTCTTTCCAAAAATTTGATATCCTTTGAGATGATCAGGATGTTTCAGGAAAAAATGTACTCATAGAACTACGGCTTGGAAGAATTGTTTACAAAAAAAATAACCAAATAATATATTGTGTCTTTCCAAAAATTTCATATCCTTTGAGATGATCAGGATGTTTCAGGAAAAAATGTACTCATAGAACTACGGCTTGGAAGAATTGTTTACAAAAAAAATAACCAAATAATATACTGTGTCTTTCCAAAATTTGATATCCTTTGAGATGATCAGGATGTTTCAGGAAAAATGTACTCATAGAACTACGGCTTGGAAGAATTGTTTACAAAAAAATAACCAAATAATATACTGTGTCTTTCCAAAAATTTGATATCCTTTGAGATGATCAGGATGTTTCAGAAAAAAATGTACTCATAGAACTACGGCTTGGAAGAATTGTTTACAAAAAAATAACCAAATAATATACTGTGTCTTTCCAAAAATTTGATATCCTTTGAGATGATCAGGATGTTTCAGAAAAAAATGTACTCATAGAACTACGGCTTGGAAGAATTGTTTACAAAAACATAACCAAATAATATACTGTGTCTTTCCAAAAATTTGATATCCTTTGAGATGATCAGGATGTTTCAGAAAAAAATGTACTCATAGAACTACGGCTTGGAAGAATTGTTTACAAAAAAAATAACCAAATAATATACTGTGTCTTTCCAAAAATTTGATATCCTTTGAGATGATCAGGATGTTTCAGAAAAAAATGTACTCATAGAACTACGGCTTGGAAGAATTGTTTACAAAAAAAATAACCAAATAATATACTGTGTCTTCCAAAAATTTGATATCCTTTGAGATGATCAGGATGTTTCAGAAAAAAATGTACTCATAGAACTACGGCTTGGAAGAATTGTTTACAAAAACATAACCAAATAATATACTGTGTCTTTCCAAAAATTTGATATCCTTTGAGATGATCAGAATGTTTCAGAAAAAAATTGTACTGATAGAACTATGGCTTGGAAGAATTGTCGCTTTAACTTGTCAATGAGTTTGGTTTTCTATGTTACTGATAATCTATTTATAGCAGATCATGCCTTTCCTATGCGTGCATTAACATCGTTTTCTGTGGATGAGATATTACTACCTAGGTATGTGATTTTTTCTAGCGGCTTTAGAGGCTTAACGTTGAGTGTCGAGCTGCCGCCTTCCATCTTAAAACGTATGAATTGAATTGATCTGAATTCTCATAGAAGCCAATGTTCCTTGCTGTCTTCTTCAGGCTTTGTAGCAGGGATCAGGCGTATGTAGGTGTATCATAAACTAATAACTTGACCAAATCTGTTTTAAATGATCTCAAATTCTAACAATATGAGTAGAAATACACAAAGTACACTATATTTAACTAGCAAATATATGCACCCTCCGGGTGCAAGTATTTAAGTTTTAATGTAATAAAATATTATATTAAATTAGAAAGGCTAATAAAACAAAATAAGAATGCAGATAAAAAGATTTAAAACAGAGAGCGGTATAATTGAAAAATAGAACAATGGAAACTTAATTTTCCATCACTCCCGTATTTCATTGCTAAATTTTCCTCATTTAACTATTTAGTTAAAATAGGAAAGTAAAGAATAAAATCATAGTTATTTTCTTGTTAATAGATTTATTTTAAGATTTATATCCAAGAATTGTTATCATATTCATTAAGATAAAACCAAACAATTAGAAATCAATAATACTAAGCACATATTTATTAAAATCAAATGTTTAATATCAATATGCAAATTAGCCTTCCCATTCGCACTGTAAACCACTATTTTGTTGTATATATAAATATAATTGCATGTTATTAGCATGAAGGTATGGTTAACAGAATTAATAATGTAAAGCAATTTTATTAATAATATATATAATTGAGGTTTAAATAAAAATAAAATCATGGAGAATGTGAGGTAAATAACTAAGGGAATTGTGACTTGAGTAGTAATATAGTTTCGGTTACAGACAGAAAAACACACAATCTCAATTATAATAAGATGTTTATTTTTAACTTTTAGATCTAGAAAAGCTATTCACAGGAAATTAAAAGAATGCGCAGTTGGAAACATAGCGCAATTGATATGAGGGTTGGGTTAACACAGTTCTTGTAAAGTTTTTAAGGGCTATCGTTGGCCTGTTGGTTCTAGGTAAAGAGTCCTCCGATTTGAATCCTTTGCTAATCCTCTCAGGTTGAGAATCCTAGGTTCCTTCGTCGATGGTCGCAAGTAAACTGAGAAAGAATCAGCGCTTAAGTAATATATCAGCCACGCAGTATGGCCAGCGATTGGCTAAGGAGTAGACCACAAGATCTCGCCTAGTCTATAAGTCTAGGCTGGGAACTAGAGCACACGATTTTTAAGATATAAGGTGTGCGCTAGTTCCCAGCCTAGACTTATAGACTAGGCGAGGAAGTAGCGCACACCTTATATCTTAAACATCCAATAGTTCTAATTGGCAATCATCTGCAGGTTGCAAGTTCAATCCTGAATACGGGCGAAAATAATATAGAATACTTAAAATAGCTTAACACTCGTGTCAAGTCAAGACTAATAGAAGGAGAACTCCAATGGATTAAATAAAGGGTTCAGTACGAAGTTCCGTGAAGGTTACTTATTATGACATAAAGGCTTCTATGTTCGATGAGAAGGTTCTTGAACTTTACAAGAAAAAACTGGAGAAGGCCAAAGGCCACATCGGCCGAAACGTTGAGTATATAAAAATAAAGATGAGGACAACAGTCTAAAAATAGATAATACACATTTGATGTAGAATATTGAGTGAATGTGAATGCTTTTATTTTTCGAAAAAAAATATCGTCATTCAAGACTGAAGCTGAGTCGAACTTTAACGATTTTTACAGTTTGGTGTCGGATTCAGATGACACAAGGACAAACCATCTAATGAGTGTTAGAACAGTCTTCCTATTCTCATTAATGCTAATTAGCTTACGTAGACTCATTTCATTTTATATGAATTTATTTACTGACATCCCCCGCCCCGTCGGTGGGGCGTTAGAATGCACCGACTGCACCTCTGCAGAGGGGTAAGACTCCCCCCAATGGGACCACCTGTTGGCCGTGGATGGCTACCCGTGATGCTTAAGGATGGAGCCCAGGTGGATGAGCAGTTCATGACATGCAATACTCCACTTTGGCCCTATCTTGGGTTAGACGGGTGGTCGGTGAGGCCCCCTCCGATTAATCGTCTGGTCACGTCAAGCCCTAGCACCTATATGATTTTCCCAACCCTATTGCCCTCATGGCAAGCCCAAACCTTTTTTATCATATGGGTACTAGAAGGCGGTGGCTGTGGGTCTACATGTCCTGGGAATGACGTTAAACTCTATCTGATGAGGTTCCAGTTTTGGAGGTTTGGGGAATGTGGAGCACCCCCTTCATCACCATTGCTCCCTGGTCCACTCTGACCGGAGGGTAGTACCTGTTAGGGTCCCATCTATTGTTTAAATAGAAAAATGTATTTATAAAAAATTGTATTGTCCATTAAGAATTGATTATTTAAAACTTTATCGGTATTAAATGACCCACTGAGGTTGATATGCCGTAAAAACAAACAAACCAACTCAAAACCATTACTGGCATCCCACCATCTCAGTTGAACAGAATGATCGATTGACGCCGAGAGCAACGCACAAGCTCATGCATGGCCAGTGCTTTAATAGCGTGTATCCCTTCGGCATTCCACTTTTAAGGTAACTCACGCACTGGGCAATAAACATAGGTCTAACCCTTTAAACGAAGTGAGGGCAGATATTGCTGATATTATACATCTTACTGGTCCAAAAGGGGAAATCACTGGACATAGGCCCGGAAGAACTAGTTTAGTGTGCCTGCTTCTTGGGAAATACATTTTAGTAGCAGCAACTGGTCAAATTAAACATCGTAGCCACAAAGTTTATTTCGAACAATTACTGTCTCTGCTTAAATCAGAATATGGTAGAAATCGATAGTCTTGAATTATTTGTATAATCTCTGCTTAGTCTATTTTAAATTGGAAATTTGCATGCGCATCCTTATCTGTGGAAACGGTTATCGCAGAATGTCAAGAGGAACAGCACTTTACCATTTTCTATTTTCAGCATCACCGTTCATTTAGATTTATATCACACCTTAGACTCGCCGTGTCGCCGGAGACTAAACTACGCTGACTGCATCTCATGAAGAGGGGCAAGACACACCGGTAATTTTGATCTTTGTCGTCCTAATTTATGCTGTTTTAGTGAACCCGCGTCGGGCAAATTTCTGGACCAACATCAGGCAAGATCAAATAGGCATACAATCTATAGAGGCAAATCAGGTGATAACAGTCGGAGAGTATCAGGCGAGATCGGCATCTCAGTTCTGTTTTGTTTGTCATCTTGCAAAAGTTGCATTTCGTTGACATTTTCAAATCCTCTTATTAAGCACCCGGGAACACTGGGGTTTTAAATAGATGACACCACCACCTAGCTGCCAGTAAGCCGTGATCGTACATATTTGCCAAACGTTCCCACTTTGGGAGGCTGAAGACCATCTTGAAGGAGGTCTAGAAAGGACAAGTCATTGCGTCCCGATTACGCATTGGTCATACAATACTAACGCGCTCCTATATGCTCAAACAACAACAACAACGACAATGTGGAACATGCCAAACTTTTATTCATGGAATGCAGGTTTTTTCCTCACATCAGAAACCGTTTTAAAACCATTTTAAAGCAAACAATATGAAAGATCTGTTTAAAAATGTCAACATGGAAGATTTTCTCACTTTTTTGAGGGAAATAAAATTATACCATAGAATATAAACATGAAACTAATCAATACCATACAACATAATCCCCAATAATGCTAACACATTGTTAAAACCAAATACTAAAAAGTATAAATATAAATACACAATATGTATCACTTCCTAACCGTTAGGCATAACATAACTCCAGATTGGTTGATATGCCGTTAAAATCAATTAACAAACAAACAAGTTCCATATGGCCACCCAAAAAGATAACACCATATTTATGCTTCTATGCCTAGTTAAAGAACCAACCTATGAATTGCACTAGCAGCAGCACGACAGTCAAGAATTAAATGAATGAAATATTTTGCCCGTCGACGATTTTCTGAGCTACTGACTCTGCCAAACACGATTAATTCGACTCTGATACATCCGTTGACGCATGCCCAGTCACGTCCCATGAAGACATAACAGAGACCTTCTGGTCAAGAATTTGCAGTTCCGCAGAAAATAAAATTCACTCGCCAGACTTATTATGCCGTTGTATTAATTACTGTGAAACCAGACTGGAATATAAACAGATCCATGTGCGTGATAAGAATTCATTTCAGAGCAATCCAAAAATTAAGACAATATTCGACAGTAATATTCGACAGTAAAATATATACCTGTAATTCAAAGCCGCATATTATGTTATTCTGACAAGTTGAGATTGATATTAATTGTTAATGTTATATTGCTTTAGCTTCTATTTTCCAAATACCATGAATCAGTGTAAGATTTGCACCATATTACCTTTTTGATCTCGATTAAGAAAGGAGATGTTTTTTCAATATCCGGTTGTTTGTTAGGAGTTAGGGTTAGGGTTAAGGGTTAGGGTTAGTGGTTAGTTTTATAATTTTTTTAAATCTAAAAATTGTCTGTTAAAACAACCGGATATTGTTGGTGTAAATGAAAAACATATACTTTCTTAATCGAGATCAAAAAGGGGTGCCTAAATGTCATATGGTCCTAAGATTTAAATAAAAGTTGGTTAGTATAAGCAATTACGCAGACAGGCACACATACTGAAAGTTTCACGCGCTTGCGTGTACACATACACATGGCGTTAAAGTTTAACGCTAAAAGAACCTCTAAGTCGTAAAATCCTTACATTGTATTTACCTCGTACCCCACTTGAACGGGTTAGGCACAAGGCCCTAATAACGTGGGACCACCCACAAACCGAAGCTCATGGGTGGCGGGTGAAAAATTGCGTCGATCCCGTCGGCATTCCCCATCAAGGGGGTGCTTCAGGCACTGGGCAATAAACACAGCCCTGTCCCTTTAAATCAAGGGGGCAGGTATTGCCTGGGGGGATAGCCCCCTGGAATCGACGCTATTAACTTCTAAAGATCGAGGGACGAAGCCACTGGACCCCTACACTGTAAAATCCTTACATTGAACTATGCAAAGCAATGTTAAGCAATATCACAATATATGATCAATTATAGATAAACTAAAAACAGGTTAAAAACTTACGACTCCGGGTTTCACGGCTACGATCGTTAAGTGTGATGCAACATGATACACATATATCTACTCTCTGATACACAGATACACACATCTATATAATCATATAATAACAATTAAGATTAAAATTCTTATCTACCCACACACACTTATACACACACACACACACACACACACATATATATATATATATATATGTGTGTGTGTGTGTGTGTGTGTGTAAGTGTGTGTGGGTAGATAAGAATTTTAATCTTAATTGTTATTATATGATTATATATATATGTGTATCTGTGTATCAGAGAGTAGATATATGTGTATCATGTTGCATCACACTTAACGATCGTAGCCGTGAAACCCGGAGTCGTAAGTTTTTAACCTGTTTTTAGTTTATCTATAATTGATCATATATTGTGATATAGAACTAATTTTGTTTTTATATTCCCAATATCAAAATGATAGAATTACCATTTAATAATCAGAAGCAATAAAAAATCAGGATAAAAAGACTTCTTGATATGTTTAATGACATATCAATCTTCGGGGGTTATTAAATGCAGATACCATTCTTGCAGAAGATCAATAATGGTAATATCTAACCTAGAAATGTTAAAAATGAGGCCCGCGGTCCGCAGACCCCCACACCCCTCAGCAAGCACTGGTGAGGCCCGCATGCAAACTACGATTGCATACGGCGCTTTTACAGTTCCCCAGGTTTTTTTCCAAAAGATCTTCTGTGAAAGAGGTCGTTTATTTTCATAAGATCAACTAGCAAATTAAAAAACCACCCTCTGGGCGATGTAAAAGTAGATTTTTGAAACATATTGCCTGAGAGGTGGGATTGAATTCAATGTCAGCGCGTTTGTACCCTATGTAAGTAAAATCATCAAATTCATTAAGGGAGTAAAAAATAAAACAATTTGAAATGGAAATTTTATTCTGATAACTTAAATATTTATCAAAATAAAACAAATTATATATGAATATATAATACCAGACATGTATTTATTAAAACATTTATTTAAAAAACAATGAGGACTGTCTAATGTTTCATGTTCAAATTTTGAGTGTATTTATTCTATGTTATGATGATTTTGGGAAATATGACGTAAGCAGTGACGTAGTTTTTGTTACAGACAAAAACCAGAAGCGAATCTCCATTATTAATAGATGTATTGTTAAGAAACACTGTTATCAGTGCATGAATGAAAGGGAGTGAGTCTTTCCTCTTACCATGCCCTGCTTTTAATTAACTCACGGCTATAATTGAAAGTGACAGTGAAAGTAATAGGTTTTATTATTTGAACTCGGTCAGTAATATTTGTTTTGCCTTTCTTTTTCACAAAAATAAGTTTTCTTTTAGATATGTATGCATGGGCTTTTAGTTGATAATTTTGTTGGGTATTCAATATTTTTACACGAAAATGTTAAACTTATCTTTCTAATCTCATTTTTTTAATTTGATACATTGATTGGACCCTAATAGGTAACCACTCCGGGTCAGAGTATCTTGGATTAATGGCGATGAAGGGGTACTCCACACTTCCCAGAGCTCCAAAATTCGAACTTCACCATTAGATGCAGGTTAACATCAGGACAAATTGTGAGAATATATGCATGAAATTTCCATGGAAATTTTAATTATTACCACCTTATTCATAATCATGGAAACGGGAAAATCATTGTAACACTAACTGTATATATATTTCTTTGGTTTGTTTTGTTTTACGGCATATCAACCTCAGTGGGTCATTTAATGCCAATAAAGTTTTGAAATAAATCAATTCTTAATGGATAATACAATTTTTTTATAAATACATTTTTCTATTTAACCCATAGATGGGACCCTAACAGGTACTACCACTCCCGGTCAGAGTGGACAAGCGAGCAATGGTGATGAAGGGGTGCTCCACATTCCCCAAACCTCCACAACTGGAACCTCACCATCAGATAGAGTTTAACGTCATTCCCAGGACATGTAGACCCGCAGCCACCGCCTTCTAGCACCCATATGATAAAAAAGGGGTTGGGGCTGCCATAAGGGCAATAGGGTTGGGAAAATCATATAGGTGCTAGGGCTTGACGTGACCAGCCGATTGATCGGAGGGGCCTCCCGACCGCCCGTCTAGCCACAGATAGGGCCAAAGTGGAGTATTGCATGTCATGAACTGCTTATCCACCTGGGCTCTATCCTTAGGCATCACGGGTCGCCACCCACGGCCAACAGGTGGCCCCATTGGGGGGAGTCTACCCCTCTGCAGAGGTGCAGTCGGTGCATTCTAACGCCCCAGCCGACAGGGCTTTGTAAATATAAATGAGTGCCTGAATGTGTATGTGTGTTTGTTTGCGTGAGCGTCAGTATGTGTATATCTTGTGGAAAATGATACCCCAATTTCATTCAAGTGCAATCATAAATGGAATGAGGAAGTGTGAGAATTCAACATCTCCGTTTTATCTCTCGACAACAGCGTCTCACTCTTTATCTGACTCATACAAAATAGACAGGGAATTGTGGAAAGTGCTTGAAACGCCAAACCCCGAAATATTAATCTATAGTGACTTATTACAATCTCTTGATCCATAAATACTTTTACCCTCTTAAGAGTCAAGATAAATCCATAAAATAATTCATAAGGAATTCCTTGTCTGTCATTTTTAACAAGACTTGTTTGTTTAAAAAAGTCACTAGACATAGATAAAATACATATATGTGTGAGTGTCTTAGAACGTTTTACTGTTGGTCATCACACACACACACACGCACACACACACACACCACACACACACACACGCACACACACACACACATATATATATATATATAATATATATATATAATATGATAAAATATATAACGGTTTTACATATCTATTTATTAGGTGACAAACGAACATTCACAACCATATTGGTTTCATGTGATGCAATCATCAGGTGAAGATGTTTCAAATGTAAGGAAAATCGAAAAAATTTCAAGAAATTCAATAGACATGGGATATATATATATATATATATAATATATATATATATATATATATACGTGTGTGTGTGTGTGTGTGTGTGTGTGTGTGTGTGTGTGTTGTGTGTGCATTGGGCAGCATTCTTTATTTATACATGTATAATTAAACAAAACTCACGTCTCCTGTTTAACAATTTTATTTATGATCTTTTCAAGTTTTGGCCGACTTTTAACATTGGATGGAATCCATAGATTAGTCCACCGAAGTCCGTATCCCAATTACTTTCGGCACTTCGAAGTGCCATCATCAGGGCTGATGTGTTTATGTTCCAGTTTTTTCCAAGTTAGCATATTTAGGGGTGTGGAGACAGCAAGGAGAATTGATAGAAAAAGTGTTATAGGCATTTTAGAATGTGAGTACTACATGGAAAATTAATTTCCTTTGTATTGTTTGATGTACATTTCTTCTCTCTTCTTCTTCTGAAAAAAAGAGCAAGGAAAGATTACTTATAGCAGCCAACAACAGCAGATGTAATGTATGGACAAACAGAAAAACAACAAAAACTAGAAAACACAGATGGGAAGTAGACCAATTATATGGGCACTTCAAACGACAAACTGGAGAGGTTACACACAAAAAGACCTTGACATAGTTAAGAAGAGGACACCTGAAGAAATACAC
The DNA here is from genome assembly GCA_023376005.1 of Doryteuthis pealeii. Lineage (NCBI taxonomy): Eukaryota > Metazoa > Mollusca > Cephalopoda > Myopsida > Loliginidae > Doryteuthis > Doryteuthis pealeii. Next base: position 3,329,240 of record CM042144.1, on the reverse strand, counting down.
TGAATCACTAATAATTGTTGTATAAAATAATGCCATAAGAACAAATTATATCAAAGCAAAAATTGATAAGACGCAACAAAACAGAAAATGTAGACTGTGCGGTGACAGAGATGAGACTGTAAACCATGTGTTAAGTGAATGTAGCAAACTAGTGCAACGGGAATACAAAGCTAGGCATGACTGGGTTGGGAAGGTGATCCACTGGGAATTATGCAAAAAATTAAACTTTGACCATACAACAAAATGGTATATGCATAAACCAGAATCTGTTCTTGAGAATGAAAAGCTTCTAGTATTTGGAGTTTTTGTTTGTTTTTTTTTTTTTCTTTGTGCAGAATGTATTTTCATGACAGATAATAGCCGCATTTCACAACATCTAAAATTACATGCACTTAAATTAACGAAATATCCTGACGGAAAATTGTTTTCCTTATAGCAAGCCCCAACCCCTTTTAATCATATGGGTGCTAGAAGGCGGTGGCTGCGGGTCTACATGTCCTGGGAATGACGTTAAACTCTATCTGGAGCTCCCGGGGGCAATGAATGATAGGGAAGGTTGGCGTGAGATTGTCATGGATATCTCTGGAGCTCTGGGAAGAGTGGAGTACCCCTTCATCGCTATTAATCCTAGATACTCTGACCCGGAGTGGTTACCAATGAATGTCTTTATTTTTAGAAGCATTGTTGAATAAATCGAAAAAATATTAATATATACTTTATTCAACAATGCTTCTAAAATAAACAAACATCCAAAAATCTTATTTTTCCTTCGCCGAAGAGCATAAGGCCCGGGTTTGTTATTGTTCACTCAGCGTGCCCTTGTCTCATATGGTAGAGACGTCTCAGTATCATTGACAGGTTAATTTCGCAGGAATTTTTCCGTGCTGTATCGTGGCCGAAGCATACAACGCTGATGAGATTTAATAAAGTTGAAACAGTCTGTACGATATTCTACACACCGAGTAATTATTTGCGAAATTCACTTGTCATTATTATCTTCTATAATTATCGAATTTTAAGCGATATGCGCATTGTAATTGCCTTCAAACAAAAATATAAATATTAATATATAATATATACTAGCAAATATATGCACCCTCCGGGTGCAAGTATTAATGTCATAATATATTATATTAAATTAGAAAGTCTAAAGAAACTAAATAAGAATGCAGATAAAATGATTTGAAACAGAGAGGGGTATAATCGAAAAATATAACAGCTGTAGCTTTCTCTCCCATCGCCCCCGTCTTTCATTGCTAATTATTTAGTTAAATTAGGAAGTAAATAATAAAGTTACAGTTATTTCTTTTTGTTAATCAATTTCTTTTAAGATTTATCTCCGAGATTTTTACTCATATTCATTAAGATAAAATGAAATAATTAGAAATCAACAATACCTAGCAGATATTTATCAAAATCAAATTTTAAATATCAATATGCAAATTAGGCTTGCCGTTCACACTGTAAACCAGTATTTTGTTGTATATATAAATACAATTGTATGTTATTAGTACCTAGATATGGCCAGCAGTATTAATAATGAAAAACAATTTTATTAATAATTGAGACTTAAATAAAGATGATTCATCGAGAATGTGACGTATAATAACTAAATGGATAATGACTGGAGTAGTGATATAGTTTCGGTTACAGACAAACAAACACATAATCTCCATTATAATAAGATATATATTCTGTGTGTGTTATTGATAAATATTCCGGTTACATAATTTTGGTGGGTGTGTTACGTAATTATCATGGAGTAACCGTGTGTGTATGTATGTATTCAAATATATATGTGTGTTTATCAATTATTTTCTCTGAGTCATCAAGTGTTTGGAGTCATGTCCAATTGTCGAACGCTAAACATGGCTTTTTCGCGGAAATTAATCATCATATTTCTCCTGGCGATTTTGACGTCTTCATCTTGTTAATATGGGCACTTTATGTTATCAATACCGGTCTTTTTTGGCGCCAAGATTTCGTTTTCGCTCACTCCAGTCTCAACTCTCTCTCTCTCTCCCTCTTTCTCTCTCCCCCTCTCTCTCTCTCTCTTTCTCTCTCTCTCTCCCTTAAATGTCAACTCAGTCTTTCTCTCCCGCTAATCCCACCTCTCTATTTATCTCCCTATATGCCTGCTCTCTCTACCCCCTCTCTCTCTCTCTCTCTCTTCGATCTGTCTCTCTCGATCTGTCTCTCTCTTCTCTCTCTCTCTCTCTCTCTCTCTAAATGTCAACTCAGTCTTTCTCTCCCGCTAATCCCACCTCTATTTATCTCCCTATATGCCTGCTCTCTTCCCCCCTCTCTCTTCTCGCTCTGTTCTCTCTGTCTCTCTGTCTCTCTCTCTGTCTCTCTCTCTCTCTCTCATACTCTCACCTCTTCCTTTATCCCTCTTCAATCTCTGGTCACCCTTTATATCTCTTCAATCTCAACCCAGTATCAGTTTCCATTTATATCACCCCCCTCTCTCTCTCTCTCTCTCTCTCTTCTCTCTCTCTCTCTCTCTCTCTCTCTCTCTCTCTCTTACTCTCGCCTTCATTTATCTCTCTTCAAACTCTGGTCTCCCTTTATATTTCTGCTCTTTTCTTTTTTTTCTTTTCTCTCTCTCTCCTCCGCTCTCTCTCTCCTCCCCCCCCTCTCTCTCTCTCTCTCTCTCTCTCCTCTCTCTTTCGCTTTACCTTTTATCTCTCAATTTCTCTCCCGTCAATGCCATGTATCCTTTTATATCTCTTCAATCCTACATCCATATTATCTCCTTCTTTCTCTTTCTCTCTCTGTCTGTCTGTCTCTCCTTTTAATCTCACACCTCCCTTTAACTCCATATAATCGCATCTCTCTATTCCTCTCTTTTCAATGTTAACTCTCTCTCTCTCTCTCTCTCTCTCTCTCTCTCTCTCTCTCTCTCTCTCTCTCTCTCTCTCTAGCCTCACCCCAATTTCTTTTCTTTCAAACTCTCTTTATCTTTTCCTTCAATTCCTAATCCCTCTTCCTTTAATTTGCCCTCTGTATTTCTCTCTCCTAATCTTTTAAATGCTTCGTTTTTATTTGTTTTATTAACAAATGAGAATTAAGTGATTTTAAAAAAAATGTTTCGTTGAAATCTAGTGAAATATCCACCGGTGTTTGACGATTTCATTTTCTTAGTGAAAAATAACCCTGTAAAATCAACTTTCTTTTATTTTCAAATTGTGAAATGTATCGTTAATTTGTATCTCATCAAATACACACAAAGCAAGCATTAATTTACTTGTTGATAATTCAATTTCTTAATAATTTAACAATTTACCGATTTATACTCATTTTGAATTAAATATACTGGTGTTCCCTAATTGTACGACCGTTATCACCTTGAAAGACCTCTGGTTAAAAATGAAACCATCCAAATCGTCCAAGATGAAATGCCAAAATGTAGATCCTGATTATCTGTTGTTGCTTATCCGCCGAATTCTTATTTCTTAGGAGTGTCGTCACCTCAACTAAATAATGGACCATTCCGTTTTTATTATATAGAAAGAAATGGAAGAAAAAGGACATGCTACACTGAAAGAATACAAGAACGAAAGACTGTATGGGAAGATAGCGAGAGGCGGCAAGCCCGCGAAAGCGATAATGCAAATTTGTTTCAATCGAACACGATGAAAAGAAGGAAATAAAGAAGAAAGAGTGAGAAAGAGTTAAATCAAGATGATTATATATTGAATTATTTAGCAAATGCTCTTCCGTAAACATATCAAACGTTGTGAAGATTGAATTATAATATTGTTGTATATATACAGGTCCTGCTAGGAAATTAATAATTTTTAGTACAATTTAGTTTTTGAAGAATAATTTTCATATATTTTAATTTGATAAATGGTTTAAACATAATTTGATTTAATAATGTATTTCAATATTCTATATTTCTAATTTTTTAGTGAAATAGAAATCTGTTATGAGCAGTGAAAATCATTTTTTAACGGCAATGTAGTCACATGGGAGGAAATGAATGAAATACAACTACTTTTCTGTTTGGGAGTGGAAAAGAAAATTTAAATTAAATTAAGAACCAAGAAAAATTGTTAAAAAATACAAATTCAAATCAACATTAAAAACAAGAATGTTCTGTATCCGTTTTACAATTGGACAAAAAAAAATATGGAGCATCAAACCGACTAGAATTTGTTATTTGCTTCATAAAAATCGATAGGAAAAAATATTTAAAGAAAATAAAAATACTTAAAAGTTGATTTGATAGATTATTTTTTTTCAGACTAGCGTCGATGTAATATAGGACTTTATTTCAAAAAGGATATTCTTTCGATTTTGTCTGGAACGACCAACACCAAAAAGGTCTTTTTATTAAATAAATTAAATCAATTTGCGAAATTCTTAAGCAATAGAATCCATGTTTTCTACAGCTTTATCCTACGCTCTTGACGAATTAATGACATTTTTTTTCTTTTCTTTTCTTTCTTTCTTTCTTTATTTTTTTCCTGACTGCAATTCATTTCTGACGGCCAATGAGAATCATTATTGATTTTAAGACGAATTAATATCCAACATTTAATTTGAAATCCCTGGGGAATTTATTCGTCACTGAATTCCAGGCATTGTTCTAAAAGGAAAACTATTTATTACTGGTTTAATCTAAATTTTTCATTAAGAAAATGGGTTCTCTATCGCCACACGAATTCGTAGTGTCCATTGAAACATCTACAGATTTGTCCATCCATGTCTATTGTTCGTCGCTCCAGGCATATCCTTTTGTTTTGTCTTTTCTTGAAACTTATTGGCGTTAGATAAGACTACTTGAAACCATATAATTGCGCAGTTAAATAATACGTCCAGGACGTATGATATTTCTACCTAAAAGCTATTGCAATTATTCAAAATGTGAAAAGTATAATAATCTTGATTTAACTTTTACACATTTTTAGTTTATTTTGTTCCTTCTTCTCATTATATTCGATTGAGATAGATTAGCATCATCGCTTAGTCTCTCTCTCTCTCTCTCTCTCTCTCTCTCTCTCTCTCTCTCTCTCTCTCTATCTATCTATCTATCTATCTATCTTTCACCTGCTTTTATTCTTTCTTTCTTTCTTATTATATTTATTCTGTGTAGCATGCCCTTTTCTTATCTTTTTTCTCTTTATGATAAAAACAGAATGGTCCATCATTTAGCTGAGGTGACGACACTCATAAGAAATAATTATTCTGCGGTTAAGCAACACCAGACATGCACGATTTACACTTTTGCATTTCATCTTGGACGATTTGGACGGTCTCATTTTTAACTAGGGTGTGTTGCAAGATGATAACAAGCCCATATATATATATATATATATATATATATATATATATATATAAAAGAGTTGCTACTTCAAGCAATCTAATGCAATATACATTTATATGCTTAGACTACATACTACGAACATCATTAGATCAAGAGTTTTAACGCTAAAAGGCAAACAGAAGGTGATATCCGCAGAAACTATCACAGCTATCGATTATGCAGATGATCTACTGCTTCTGTAAATACAACTGCACAAGCCGAATCTCTAAAGAATTGTCGAAACAAGGCAGCAAGAGTTCGGTTGTTTTAACCAAGATAGAGACATTTCCAAACTTTATGCCAAGCCTCTGAAATAAGTAGAGAAATTTATATGAATAAATGCATAGGAAAAACATGGTTTGATAAAGACAGGTTATCAATCATATCTAATAAGAAAAAGCGGGAATTATTCCAAAGGGTAGCCATGTAAGTGCTACTATATGGTTGCACCATTTAGAAATTATAGGAAACACTTGGAGAAAAAGCTCGATTGCAACTACGTTAGGATGCTGTATGCTGTCTTGAAGAAATCCTGGCAGCAAAACACTACAAAAAGTAGCAGTATGGTCACTCATCCTCTATCACACAAAACAAAACAACCTAGTAAGACGAACTATATCTGCTGTATACTGCTGGAGAAGTAAGGACAAACTCATAAGTGACGTTCTGTAAACAGCTACACATGGACACGCCAGTTTTCGGGGTATTTTATTTCAAGTCATTTTGATAATTAAATGACTCAAGTGACTTACAGCACCTGCTATTTCTTGATTAATTAATTTACTTCATATATTATATAATATATATATTATATATATATATATATATATATATATATACTAGCAAATATATGCACCCTCTGGGTGCAAGTATTTAAGTTCTAATATAATAAATATCATATTAAATTAGAAAGGCTAATGAAACTGAATAAGTATGCAGATAAAAAGATTTGGAACAGAGGGGATATGATTGAAAAATAGAACAACTTCGAAACTAACTCTTCCATCATTTACCATTACTCCCGTCTATCATTGGTAAATTTTCCTAATTTAACTCTTTAGTTAAAATAGGAAGTAAAGAATAAATTTACTGTTATTTCTTCTTGTTAATGGATTTCTTTTAAGATTTATCCCAAGATTTTTTCTCATATTCAATAAGATAAAACCAAACAATTAGAAATCAATAATACTAAGCATATATTTATTAAAATCAATTTTTTAAGATCAATATGCAAATTAGCCTTCCGTTCACGCTGTAAACCGCTATTTTGTTGTATATATAAATACAATTGCATGTTATTAGTTTGTAGATATGGTCAACAGTCTTGATGATGTAAAATAATTTTATTAATAATTGAAGTTTAAATTAAAAATAAAATCATGGAGAATGTGATGTAAATAACAAAAGGAATTGTTACTTGTATAGTAATATAGTTTCGGTTACAGACAGACAAACCCACAATCTTCATTATAATAAGATTAGAGTTCAGAATACACATGTTTTTTTATTTATTCCTTGCTGTAATTTCTGCCACTATTCGTATGTCTATGTGCATGTGTATGTGTTTGTCGCAGTTGCTCAGTTGTTTGAGTAAAATCCGTAGTTTCGCGACAATTATCGACAAAATCATTCATGTCTAAGATTTGTTAACATAGAATTTTTTGAAAGACGGAAAAATAACCGATTTTACTGAAAGAAGACAAATTCAATACGAGCAGTTTTAAAATAACTTCGCTTCGATTTTTTTCTTGTGATTTCAATTCGTTATTTTTATTTATTTTTTTTTATTGTTGTATTTTTTTGTTTATCGTTTATTTTACTTTCTGATTAAAATGCTAAAAGGCATATTCCCAACAGGATATCCAATAATTCTATTACCGATGTATATCGCCGCCATCTTTCAACAAAGGACATGAATGAAAACAGAAAATTCAAGTATGTTGTAATTAAGAAGGAAATGGATTATACGATGTCAGTTAACCTAGTTTCAATTGCCGTTGACGATGACAAGATAATCTGCGGATGTTTAATAAAAGAGGTTTTATCTGATTATCTAAATCCGTCACGTGGGATTTTCTTTGTTGACATCCGTGCAATTTTGACGTCTTCTAGCGCAGAATCGGCACATCTTAGAGTTTTCTGCTTTTTTTAGACATTCACTGATTTTTTTCTTTGATTAGCCAATCTAGTATCGCTTGCAATAGAGTATTATTTCGCAATTTATACGATCTACTAAGTCTGTTTGTACTCAATATCTCCCTTTCAGTCTGTCAACAGATTCTCCTTATCTCTGTCACACGCACACACATCTATCTATCTATCTATCTATTATCTCTCTCTCCCTATCTCTCTCTCTCTCTCTCTCTCTATATATATATATATATATATATATATATATATATATATATATATATATATATATATATATATATATATGTGTGTGTGTGAATTTGATATATTGAAAAACAAATGATGTTTACAAATGCTTGGGATCATCAGGAGAGAATGTGCACCGTTTCGGGCCTTCCTCTCAACAGTTTTAACTGCACATCGCCCCCCTTCGCTTTGTGATGATCCCAAGCATTTGTAAACATAATTTGTTTTTTTCAATATATCAAATTCACACTGTCGGATTAATTTCCTTTTATTTCACACACACACACACACACACACACATATATACATATATATATATATATATATATATATATATATATATATATATTATAATCTATCCTGATGAAGGTTTAAATATGGGAACCCTTCGATTTCCAAATTTCTTAATTTGTCAGATTTATTTCCATATTTACTCCCATATATATATATATATATATATATATATATATATATATATATATATATATATATATATATATAATAAAAATATCCAATAGATAGGTAGTTTGAGGATGATTCTATTTGAGATCATATATATCCTCCGTACGTCCACATTGTGTACCCTGCAGATGCACACCTATATATTTATACAAGAATTATTTCAAATCCCAAAGTGAACTCAATGTAAGATAATTATTAAATTAATTGTACACATAGCAATATATACACTTTCATTTAGAAAAACTCAATAAACCGTCATTTGGCTATTATAAATTTATTTCGGTCGGTAACTCCATAAATGATCCCAGTCTCGCCAGATAGACATGACAAAAGAGAAGAGAATGTACTGAAATTTATATATACTAGCAAATATATGCATATATTTTAGTTAGATTTTATAATAAAATATCATATTAAATTAGAAAGGCTTATGAAACTGAATAGAATGTAGATAAGATTTTGTACAACTTTGAAACTGTTACTCCCGTCTTTCATTGGTAAATTTTCCTAATTAAACTGTTTAGTTAAAATAGGAAGTAAAGAATAATATTACAGTTATTTCTTCTTGTTAAGGATTTCTTTTAAGATTTATTGTTTTGCTCATATTCAATAAGATAAAACAAACAATTAGAAATCAATAATACTAAGCATATATTTATTAAAATCAATTTTTTAAGATCAATATGCAACCTCTATTTATATATAAATACAATTGCATGTTATTAGTATGTACAACAGTCTTAATGATAAAAACAATTTTGTTAATCGTGGAGAATGTGATGTGTAATCTTGTATACTAATATAACTTTCGAGGGTTATCATAGTGATCACACTTCAATGGAAGTTCCTGGTGCGACTTGATCGAGGTTTCTTTGTTTTGTCCCCCCACCTCTAGTCAAACTGTTTCCTTAATCCTTCAATATCCATTCATGTCAAGAATTTGTTTACAACTTGACTTTTAATCGCTTCCGTGTGTATAACTTGACAAGCACCGGACGAAAGGGCCCGGCGCCTGTTTTACTAATAAACATTTTTTAAATCCTTTCATTCAATCCATTGAAGTGGTGATCACTATCATCACCTCAATATATATATATATATATATATATATATATATATATATATATATATTTGTGTGTCTGTTTATCTATTTGAGTAGGTTTAAAAAAAAAACAACGGAATATTCTTCTTGATGATCTTCAAATCTTTCCGTTCAAAACATTTTATTTTGCTTACGTCTGATCATAGGGAATGTGCCCCATATTTGTACCCAAGCGCTTTCAACCATATTCATGATGGTCTTTAGGGTTGTTATAGGCTGTATTTGTTCTTTGTTTAAAAACAAAACTTCAATAAACCCTCCCAAATGAATAAAACTTGCACCACCAATAAACAACAGCTACAATTGTTGTATACCTCTTTACTTACTTCTATTCTTCTATTCTTCTTCTGACGTCTTTTCTATCTTACGTCTCTTCTAACATCTCTTCTATCGTCTTGATGGTCGGTCGCACTTAACTCATTTCTTCTTCTATATCAATCTTGTTACCAAGACATTTACAAACCACAAAACTGTGTTATTTTCTTAAGCTTTTATTTCCTTAATTAAATATTTTATGTAACTAAATATCTGACTAGCATAGCGCGCGTATGCAGTGAGTTACAGTTAAGGCAGGACATATTCACTGCCTGACGTCCAACTGCAAACTGAGGACCCAACCAGGTCCCACGTGACTTCACGTATTTCGCGGGCTTTCTGTACTATTTCATGGAAAGTCCCGTCCGTGATATGAAAAGGGCCATCCCTTTAGAAATACAGGGGATTGACAATAATCTTATGCAACCGCATAGATTATGTAACACAATCCCCCTGAAGACGACCACGGACTTGAATAAAATATACAATTCAGAAGATAAACAGACAACATGCTGAAAAGCTGAACTTTGAAGACATTATCATTTGTTTCATGTGTACTTTGCAATGAGTAATAGACGTTGTCATCTTTCATGTCACATTCTTTTTATCTATTTAACTTTGCAATTATATTGAAAAGTGGTTTTGAATTTGGTCTATTATATAAACTGATATGAGGTAGAAACTTTACCTGTCTTCATAGCTGCCCAAGCTGGTAAAAAAAATGAAAAAAATACTTGCTTAGCCAGTGCCCCAATCTGGTTTAACCATTTTAAGATTGGTGAATGTGGACCCTGAATTAAAATGTTCCAAGCACATAGGAATACAATTAAAAAAAGCAAATAAGATTAGGATTAATACGGAGCTAATTAATTTGTACATTGCATTGGTAAGACCTCATTTGGAGTTTGCTAATGTGGTTTGGAGCCCAAGACTCATCAAGGACACAAAACTCATTAAGGGAGTCCAGAGGAGAGCTACTAAATTATTTAATAATTTAAAATCCCTTTCGTATGAAGAAAAACTTAGGAACATTGACTTACCAAGTCTGGTTTTCCGATGTATAAGAGGGGATATGATTGAAGCCTACAAATACACGCATGGTTTTTATTCAACGAACTCTGACCTACTAAACATTGCTCAAAATACCTATACAAGGGGACATAAATTAAAACTCCTTAAATAATCTTGTAAAGCAAACGCAAGACAAAATTATTTTAGCTACAGAGTGGTGAATACATGGAATAAACTACCTTCATCAGTAGTGAATGCCCCATCTCTAAACTCCTTCAAGGCAAAGTGGGATAATCTGTGGAATGATATTAAATATTCTGTGGATTTAAAATGAATATTTATAAGGAACAGCTGACAGGTCTCAGACCTAATATACTAGCTGAAAAGATATTATTATTATTTACTCCTTTTGAGTTTTCACATCAGTGTTAGCTGATGGTCTTTCACTGGAGTCTGAGAGACAGCAAGTCTCCTCAGGTCTCCAGGACTCTTCTGAGTATTCTGGCAGATTGCAGCATGGCAGTGTTCTGAATGGTTTCAATCCTTCCTCTGATATCCAAACTTTCCAAACCTTTTTCTAATCCTTTTGGGACTGTTCCAAGTGCACCAACTACAATTGGTATAACTTTCACTTTCATATTCCATAACTTTTTCAGTTCTCTGGCAAGGTCCAGATATTTGTCTATTTTTTCATAACTTCATATTACCAGTTATTATTATTATTATTATTATTATTATTATTATTATTATTATTATTATAACTAAAATAAATCCTATAAATGGAAGACCAACGGTTGTCAATTAGATTCTCCACTACCTTGTACTAGTGCAAGAATATGCACCCTCCAAGTGTAAGCATTGAAGTTGAAATGTAATGAATATATTAAACTAGAATAAAATATGGGGCATCTTTTTTACCATATGGACCCTGATATAAAGAAAAGAAAACTTGAATGTATTCACATAAAGATTATCAAAGAGAAATATTCCGTGTTTTTTGATAGATGAAACTTTTAATTGTGAGGCCAATATAGATGAGGTCTTAATTCATTTTAGCTTTTACCCTGCTCTGCAATCAGCCGGCGTTGGCAACTCCAAGAACGTGACAACTCTTCGTTCTTGGAGTTACGAACGCTTCCTGCAGTTCATTTTCACTAATCTCTTGACCAGCCTCAAGATTCTCTTTTTAAGTTGCGTCGATCACTGTTCTGTAGATGTAAAGAAAAACACAACAGATACGCAGAAAGCACTGACGATCCAACCAGACGGAAAACGCATATGGTCAACACAGTCAAGGAAAATACAAGGCATATTCCTTAATTGTTGGTCGGTGGCTGGTTGGTTGGGTTTTACGTCTTGTCAACTCTTGTTGGGTTATTTAATGCCGATGACGTTTTGTTTTAGTTATCCTTGATGGGTACTCAATTTTTTAGAAAACCCAACTTTTAAAAACTCATTTTTTTTTTAAAATTCATTTTTTTTTTCTATTTAAGATTCTGGGTCAAAGTGGACCAGGGAGAATTGTTGATGAAGGTGTTTTCCACATTTCAACAGTATTAATAATATAAAAAAAGAATAAAATTGTGATTTAAATAAGTATAAAATCATTGAAAATATTACGAAATAACTAGGGGAATAGTGACGTCAGTGGTGAGGTAGTTTTATTTACAGACAGATGAACCGATAGTTTATAATATTATAAGACTAGCAGGGCCTGTGGATATACCATATTATGCTAATTTGATTATTACAACGTTTGATATTTTTATTTAAGAATTATAACTAAATAGTTCCATCTGTTAAATATATGATAATCTTCATTTAGCTCTTTCTCGGTGTTTTTTTTTCTTTCCTTCTTTTCATATTTTCATATGTTCGATTGAAACAGATTAGCGTTATCACTTCTGTGCTCTCACCCCTTCTCTTTTGCTTTCTTCTACTCTCTTTCTTTCTTTCTTGTTATATTTTTCTATGTTGCATGTCCTTTTCCTTGCCTTTATTTCTTTATTAAAAAAAACGGAACGGTTAATTATCTAGTTGTGGTGACAACACTCATAATAAATAAGAATTTGGCGGATAAGAAACACCAGATAGAAAGGATTTGCATTTTTAAATTAAATCTTGGACTATTTTGACGGTGTCATCGTTAACCAGAGTGTGATGCAAAATGATAGCGGTCGCACAATTAAGGGACACGAGTATAAGATTGCGAATATGATATTCACAACTTGCCATAAGCTTGTGTTATAATCATCATCATCAATATGTCGCACGCGCAGCGCGGATATCCATGACAATCTTTCGCCAATTCCCTATTAGTCTTCGCATAGTTGGTCAATGTAGGTCCTTAGCGGGCGTCCTACGTCAGCATGTCCATCTGTTGGCTTCCACAGGAGAAAGTCGCTTATGAACTCATCCCCGTTTCTCCAGCAGTATCCTGCATGTCTAGTCGTCTCACTCGGATGGTTTGTGAGATGGGGGGCAGGTGACCATACAGTTGTTTCTTTGTGGGGTGCTGCTTCCATGAGTTGTTCAGGACTACTCGCAGCATTCTTGTGCAGGTACCATCTAGCTTATTCTCGAGGCGTTTTGTCAGGGTCCAGGTGGTGCATCCATACAGCAGCACTGATATAACCACAGCCTGGAAGAACTGTTGCTTTAGTCTGTCAGTGAGGTCGGATCTTGTGTTATAATTCGGCAAAAATACATGTAAATCAATATATATTACGGGTATCTGACGGGTGTCTCCAGGAAACTTAATTTTTTTGTCATTCATTTGCACTGGCCGCAAGCACCGTTGCAACACAATCTGAATGTCGCCATTTCTATCTAAATCCTATTAAATGTAGACAGTTCTTTCACTTGTATTTTGCTTAACACCCACACAAAATGACATTTCTAATATTCTAGCAATATTTCCCATCAAATGCAGATGACTTAGGCATATGTACACTCAACAAAAGCGAATTTGATTATGATGACAAATGAACAGAATATAGAATTCCAGACATCAGAAGACATCGTAAAAAATAGAAAAATAAATGAATGTAGTGAGAGGCAACAAGAAAAAAAGAAATAATTTCTAATATTTTCTAGTTTTGCTAAACGTCTGAGTTGGCCTTTTATTCATTTTATTGATATATTATCCTGTCTTTTCAAAATGCATTGGTTGGCTTGTTTTGATCCCTCGGGTTATTTTATGATAAAGTCAGGTTAAACAGTTTCTAATATATACATAATATATATATTTGTATATGTATAAGTATTAACTTACCGGTGGGTATAAGAACGATCGTTGGAAGCGCACAATATCCAGAAAATTGAGAAAAAACAAATACAAAGTGCTCAATACAATGTAGAGCATAAATTTATTTTAAGAATGGAAATGAGTAACCTACTCGAGTTTCATCGATAGATTCTTCAGGGTTACTTTTAAATTAATCGAGTTTACGATTAATCTTAGGTGTTATAAACATGCCCGTTGGAATGGGACTTAAATTTAGTAGAGGAACGCTTGTTATATTTTGGTAGATCAGGAACGGTTTTTGATTATTGAATTAAAAATTTGGATTAATTTATGGGAATTATTTTTTCAATTATTATTTAATAAAAGATATGTTATGTACATAATATATATATATATATATATATATATATATATATATATATATATATATATATATATATATATAGCATACGTAAGTATGTACGTTTATAATAATTTAAAAATGTAAAAAAAAATTCATACTTAATGACATCCGCTTGAGTAGGATGCGACACAAGGTCAATTTTTAAGTGGAGTTCAACAGCTTTGAATTTAGAGTCTTCCTTCTACTAAACTGGTTGCTTAATCAGGTTAAAAAGCCCAGTCTGTTATTCTACTTCTACTATATTATTATAGAGTCTGTAGCGATTAAAACCACATTTAATCGCTACAGACTCTATAATTATATTATAAACCTGCATCATTGCGGATTTCTAACAATGTTTATATTTTGATCTTAAGAAAATGCAACTTCCGCTTTTTTGAATTTTTTGAATTTTTTGAATCTTGAATTTTTGTGGGAAAAATAGAGGGAATTTGATTGACAGGATTTAAAACTGTAATTGACCTCTTTTTCTCTGAATGAATGAACGAACCAACCAACGTGAGAAAGTTAGTTTAGAGAAATCAGTTGTGGCTGCGCGACTGGACGGGACAGATCCAAAGATGATATGTCTCTTTCAAATAACCATTTCTCATGCGTGTTTATCTTGGTTTTAATATTAAAATAAAAAGGCGCCTGTAAAAAGTATTGTGTTCGTTAATAAAAAAAAAACAACGGACCAAGACAGAAGACATCCCAAGATCAAGACAAGAATTCCAACATGAAACCCAAGACCAGAAGAACAGCCACCCAGAGATAGACAGAGATCCAACTACGCAGATGATAGATAACAGCTACCCATATCCATAGAAGTTAAGTATATAAGTATACGTCCACTGGTATACTAGTACGTAAGATACGTCCTTAGAAAAGGGGTGTATTTAATAAACTATTTGACTCATTGATAGAACATTAACCGGTTATACCACTCTGGGAAGTAGTGGCAATGAATGTGTGACCCCACTTATCAGAGAAATCCAGAACACGTCTATCGCCACAGGATACAATAACAATCTCATTTTATTTCATTTTATGGGTGTTTTACCATTCTAGAAGTAATGCGGTCAACACCGATATTTCGGTTACAGATAGACACCGAATCTCCATTATAATAAGATGAAATATTGATGGAAAGACAAAGATATCTTTGCTTTAATGGTGAATATCTTCGCCCAACATAGAAGGGGGGGAGCTAAAAAACTATAAAATGGCGGCTTCCATCGTATATCTGCTCTTTTTTAGCCGGTTTCTATCAGGATGACAGCGATAAACATAGTACACCTTTCAGTGGGACTTAAAAAGAAACTGACCACTGAAATAAGTGTTCTATATTGTATTTTTTCAAATTATAATTCATAATGTTCTTTAAATTTAAAGAATATTAAACTATGGTTTGACATAAATATTATTAGTCTATCATTTTTAAGTAATTGTAAATAATGGGTAAACACTTTAAATATATCGGGAGACATTCGTTTCAGTGGAAAGGCTTCATTCCATGGTCCATGATAGATTTAAAAAGTCACATAACTAGACGACGCTTGAAAGATCGCAATAGAAAATGGGGAAACGTGGTATTCGAACAAATCTCATCAACCCTCCGGACGCGTAGGGTAATGTTATCAGGAGAATAAAGAAATGTCCTTACAAAGATGTCTACATGATTCTGTTAGGTAATTAAACGGCTTATAGAAAATCTGATTTGAAAAGAAAATGGTAATCTAATGTAACGTTGTAGTATACGTTCACAGTACCCAAAGCTGATATAAGTAACGCAGCGGTGGTGGCGATATATTCCCTGGCGGTCATCTTATAAAAATTACAACCTGAGAAATATGTAGTCACAACTGCTAGCTTTTATTTCCAGGGCAGGCTCGTCTCGTGGGCTGTATCGGAGAGGAGGAAAGGCAGAGAGAAAGAGAGAGAGGACACTGTTAAATTACTGTGACCCCATACTAGGCACTAGAGGCCCGATCCGTACCCTACGACGGCGGAAAGCAAAAAGAGACCGGGACCTTTCTTCGTTGTTCCACGTCAACACGTGAATTCCGGTTCCGGTCAACACCCGAAACTTCCGGTTGACATTCACTTCTCCATTCGGGAGGTTACGCTCCGGTCAAACTGTTTTGTGTTCATTACTCTTTTTAAAACCTTTACTCTCTCACTTATTTCTTTCTTCCTCCCCCCTTCCATTAGTGGTCCTTGTCAAATTCAATCTTGCTACACTAATTCATGGGGAAAAAGAAAAAAGAAAAAAAAGTAAAGAATGTTTAGCTGACAAATTGACCAGTTGAACATGAACTGTGTTAGTCAGGTCAGTGCGCGCTTTCTAGATCAGCCAGTTACAAATCAATGGCTACTGGCAATAAAAAAAGTGGAGTTCCAAATTTTCGGCACAACCGTAGAAACACTGGAAGAACCGAAAGCGGATATGTTCCTACCTCCCGTCACCCATAGCGAAATTAAGGGAGTCACTCGTTTTTAGTCACTAGGGATCTAGTTGCCGACAAGCAAAGAAGTCAGGGTGAGGCGTGCGGGTTTGTTAGGCCAAAGTAGATCTATAAAAGAAAAAGACTAACCAGTCATTCTCTCTCTTACCGGACACCACACACTGAGCGAGCGAGTAATAAAAACCTTGACGTCTGACAGAAAATTACAACTATGTTCACGTGTTGCTTTCTGTACCATTTGAGCGACCACGTGGCCTATCTGTTCCCATTGGCTTCTAACCCATAACACCAAGCTGAATGTATTCCTGATAACAAAACTGGATAGTGCAATCAACGAAATAAAGACGATTGGTCAGTAAGAACATTCAACTCCCTTAAGAAAATAGCAGATAACCGAGCACTGTATAACACAAGTGTAATAATTCAAACGTTTGCAAAAACTTTGTATTTGTTTTTTCTCGGAGTAATTTTAGTTACTTGGTGTAATAGAAAAGCATACTCATAATAATGTTCTCGTAAGTTTTTATTAAAACTGGTTGAGTTATGCAAAGAATATTTCAAAATGGCAAGCGGTTCTTTTTGCTAAAAGCCAACTCAATAATATCAAGCACATCGTGCTAACGCGCGTGCAGCAACCTAATTGACATTTGAATTTAAGTGGCTTCGATAACTTGGCATTTTCATTAGGAAAACGTGAAAGGGAAAATTTGGCAGACTATACGGCAAGGAATGCTTAATTCCAATATAAACTTATGGCCATCATGTCTGTAGACTTTATGAACCTCAAGTCGTGACCAATTACTCAGGGAAAAAAAGAAGCTTGGAATGCTTCCTTGTCAAATTTCTTTTTTATCAAATAAACCTCTGACTCCCATAGATCATCGCATAAAGAGTAAATGTGTGCGAACGTACATCTCTCTCTCTCTCTCTCTCTCTCTCTCTCTCTTCTCTATCTCTATCTATCTATCTATCTGTCTCTCTCTCCACCTCTCTCTCTCTATCTATCTATCTATCTATCTATCTATCTATCTATCTCTGTCTCTCTCCCCACTCTCCCTCTCTCTCTCTCTCTCTCTCTATCTATCTATCTATCTATCTATATCTATCTGTCTCTCTCTCCACTCTCTCTCTCTATCTATCTACCTATCTATCTCTATCTATCTCTGTCTCTCTCCCCACTCTCCCCCCCTCTCTCTCTCTCTTCTCTCTCTCTCTCTCTGTATTGGGGGTGGGGTGGCTAATATCTTCATACCTGTCAGCCTTCATACATTTTTGTAACTTTGCCAATACATCCATTTCCCAGTTAATCTGTCAATAAAACATACAGTACTCAATACTTACGACCAAGGGCTTTTAAGAGCTGCACTGTACCATCTATATAATAATTCTGCTTGTGTATTATTTGGATCATTCGGTCCTCATAATTATTACTATATACATACCGTTGCAGCCGATGTGCCCTCCGGCCTTGTTCACGTGTTTCTTGTCGGACTCAGGAGCCTTCGTGACATAATTAGGAGCCTTCACGAAACTTCGAACCTAAATCTTTATTCAATACACGTGGGTTGACTGTTCTCATTCCGTTAACGATGACTGTGTTAAGCTGTGTTGAGTATTTTATCTTACCATCACCCTTTACCAAGATCGAACCTGCAGCCTAGAGATGATTGTTACTTAACACTTTTTTTTAACTCAATCTTAATATCCATTGTACCATGTGTCCAAATGTAGTCCGAATAATCCAAATAATACAAATTATTAAGCCTCTTCTCAAAAATTCAAGAGAAATAATTCTCCTTGTGTTTCGTACGTTCGTTTGCACGTTGCGCTCATACACATACCACCCCTGCAGCCAAGTGGGATATTCTCCCCTCTCACTCGACCAAGAGAGATATTCTTCTATATCTTCTCCTTAAATTCCTCTAAATAAATTGAACTCGGCGAGTCGAGTACAAATCCTGCACTTGGGAAACTATTCTGTCTCTGTCTATTTAAATACAGTGTTTACCCGAAAATGAGACTGGACTTATATTAATTTTCACTCCGAAATATAACACTAGGGCTTATTTTCAGAGGATGCCGAGTGGTTGCCTCGCATGATGTGATTGTTAAGATTGCTTATTTCTTTTCGTATGTCTACCGCTCTCAACTAGGGCTTATTTTAAGGGGAAGGCTTATATTAAAATCATACTGAAAAATCCCTCTAGGTCTTATTTTGAAGGTAAGTCTTATTTTCGGGGAAATGCGCTTGACTTGAACTTGAACCTTTTATTGCAACCTATATAGGAGAATTAAACTAAATTCAAACCTGTTAAAACCCACTTAAAAACAACATTGTGTCACATCCTGTTAGTGCAGAAGGGTTGCTAAATAAATACACAGATGTTGCTTCTTCAGATCAAATATTCAGTTCAATTCAGATTGAATTGCCCTTTACTAACTTCTTTTATCTTCAGTAAGTTAACATGAATTATTTTATAATTGATGGCTGCAGACCTGATGAGCTCCGAATTTTTTATGAGCTCCACTACTATATGTATATGTTGCAAATAATAGTCTCACATTTTTACAATTTTTGGATAATCCTGAAAAATATTATAAGTGGTACGTGACAGTGGTACATAGAAAGCCCGGAATGTGAAAGTTTATCTTATTTACATTAGAAAATATCAGAAAATAAATTCATATATAAATATATGGGTTATTAATCATTTTCTAAAAATATTAATCTATATTTTAAGTAATCTTTTTCTTTTAATAATCAATGGTGGGTTTACGGTATGTCAACACTTGTTGGGTTATTTTATGCTGAAGAAGATTTGTTTTATTTGTACTTGATGGGTACTCAATTCTTTATTTAAACTCATTTTTCTATTTAACCCATAGATGGGACAATAACATGTACTACCACTGTGGGTAAGAGTCGACCTGAAAGTAATGCGGAGTACTCCATATTCCCACAGAGCTCCAGAATTGGAACTTCGCCATCAGATACAGTTTAACGTCCTATCATCATCATCATGTCGCGCAGGTAGCACGGATATCCATGACAATCTCTCGCCAACCTTCCCTATCATTCATCGCCCCAGGGAGTTCTTCCTCTCTGCAGCCAGCATCTTTACATAGCCGGTCAATGTAGGTTCTTGCTGGGCGGCCCACACTGGCATGTCCATGTGTTGGCTTCCACAGGAGAACGTCGCTTATGAGTTCGTCCTTGCTTCTCCAGCAGTGCCTAGTCCGTCTCACTCGGATGGTCTGTGAGATAGGGGGCAGGTGACCATACAGCTGCTCCCTTGTGGGTGCTGTCTCCACGACTTGTTCAATACTGCTCGCAGCATTACCTCAGCCACTGTATTCAAGTACATATATGATTAAAAAGTTGGGTTTGCTTTAAGAGCAATAGGTTTGGGACAATCATATAGGTCCTAGGGTCTGCCCTGACGAGCCGATTGATTAGAATATGCCTCCCAGACTGCGCGTCTAGCATATGTAACAGCTAAAGGTGAGTGTTGAAAATCATGGACTGCTCATCCACCAGGACTCCGTCATTAAGCATCACCGGTCGCCACCCACGGCCAACAGGATATACCCGGTCCAATTCTAATAGAAATTAAACCTAACGTGTTTCTATGTGTACATTGATATGATCATTATCATATACTCATCCTGATTTCTATTCACTCAATCTTCGACCGCTGTACTCTCCAGCCTTCTTTGGGTGTTTTTTTTGTTTTTTTAGTTTTTGTTTTCGTACTCGGGTAACCTAAATATTTTTAAATTTAAAAATTTCATAAAAATGATTTTTTTTTTTTAGAGAATAGAGAGCAGATAAATTATATCTATTAGGACAGATTTTCAGCCTGTTCCTCATGAACTCTTGGAAGTTGTTCAACTGAAATACCATGCGGTGTTTTTACTTTTTTTTTTCTTGAGCTTGTTCAGACTCTAAAGGCGTTTGTGCCAACATGTCAAGTTTACCATTCTGAGTTTGATTATGACAGACAGTAAAAATCTGGGTTATGTCAATTGCAAAATGTTTAAACTGTGATACCACACTAATTAGGACAAGTATTTCATACTTTGCTCAATAATTTGGCCTGATTGTGTCATTTGTATTCTATGAATGACTGTTATTCAAAATGAAAATAACCATATGCCTGAAAAAAAACCAAAAAAAAAACCTAACATATTCATCATTGTGCCACTAGAAGATTCGCCAACAGTGAACAAATTAGCAAAATAACTATTAAATCTTTGCCTACTTTAAACTGCTCACAGTGGCACTCCCACCACACCAAAGCAAAGTACAAAAAAACGACGGTTAGTTCATTATGATTGAACAGAAGTACTCAGATTACAATAATAATGGAACTTTATTTGAATAGAATGAGTTCTGAAGTAAATAGTGAACTTTAAAATATCTTATCATACAGGTAAAAATATACCCAAAAAATGTTGTACAGCTGTGGCGAAAATTTGGTCGACGAAGAGTTAAAATTTCACATCCCATCTGAAACAATTCCACTTATTTTTGTGGGTGGGAGAGAGGAGTACCCGTAACTATTGCGACATCATAGTAAGTGGGTTTAATCTCTGGTCACGCCATTACGTTCAGTTTCGAACTAATATCATTGGAAAAGGTATGAAACCGCTTCATTCTCTCTGCTATGGATTGAATCGTACCATTACTGTTTTCTCCAAAGGTCGGTTTTGCATTAAATAACTCACTGAGATTGATATTTTTTGATAAAGCAATATTTTTCGTAATTTCCTTCTCCTAGACTGGTTGCCTACTAGAGAGCTCAATCTGCTTGGGGATGAGAGATGGATTCTTGACTTTCCCAAGGGCATTAGCGCAAAGGGAAACGCAAACAATCTTATCCGGGGTTTGAAATAAACCTGTCAAATCTTTTTTTTGATAACGTTAGCCATTTCACTAGTAGATCTGGGGTGTGTGGAGTACCTCTTTATTGTCATTACCCCCGGATTCAATATGACAGGAAGTGGTTGTACCGGTCAGCGTCCTATTTATGGGGGAAATAGAAAGTATTCGTATTTCATAAGACAGTATGTAAAATAAAGAAAACAAAAGATAAACCTTAAGAAACAACACAAAAAATGTATACGTACAATGAATGCGATTCTCTAACGTCTAAGCATTAAATAACCGTAGACGGTTGGCATGCCGTTAAAATTATTGAACCAATCAATTATTCAAACCGTTACACAACGCCTACCAATATGACTACTACGTGGGCATCCAATCGGCGTGTAATGGTTAGCAAACTAATCCCACAGATCAGTTATTACAGTATAGCCAGTTTGATTCTCGCTGGATGCGCCATACGTGTGACTTTGTGTCGCATCATTCCTGTTGGCTGGTCGGATTTTACTGTTAACTTTGTGTTATTTTATACGATGACGTTTGTTCTATTCTTTCTTGTTGGGTATTCAATCTTATAACTCATTTTTTTAAATTCATTTAAATTCATGGATGAGATCCTAACAGACACTAGGAATCCGGTCCAGTGTGGACCTACGAGTAATGACAATGAAGGTGTACTCGACACTCCCTAGAGTTCCAGAATTAGAACCTTACCTCTTGACGCAGTAGGGGTGACCATTTCAGTAACATCAGCCATTGTAACCAACTGGATTTTTAAAAATATCTTGTTTCGGCATTAAATGACCCGAACATTGTTGATATGCCGTAAAACCAAAAGCTACCTGAACCAAACTCCCTGCAGCTTAACGTTTATACCCCGCACACCATCCTACTTCTAACGAAAGGGATGGATAAATATTTAGTAATACTACCACTACCACTAATACTACTCATGGTGATAGTTTTTTTGGGGGGGAGGGGGGGTAATGAAGTTTTCTTTCACCATACTTGAGTTACAGGAGATATCTCTCTTTTCTTTTTTTTTTAATGATATTCTGTAGAGAAACGTCTCTTTTCACGGGGTAGTTGCTATCCACGTGCCCTTGCCTCCTACTTATAAAAAAAAAAAAAAAACACTGGGACGGTTCGACCGGTATCAGGAATGATATTTACAAAGTTTAACACAGTCTTATTATGGTTGAGCCCCCATTTAGGATTGAACTCATTAATAAAGCATTCAAATCCAGCTGGTTCGCCAATACTGCGTTTCTTTCTTCTTCTTCTTTCAAGTACGACTCTCTACTTCATCTTCTACGCACTCGATTTTTTCCGGATGCTTTCATTTTTTTTCTCCTCTGCTTTCTTTCTATAAACCCCACTCCACTTTCTACAATTTTTTTTTCTTTTTGTGATATTCACGCTGTCTGTTCTCGCAACCATACTGGCGCAGACATTTTATTGCTTTTTTTCTTTTCTTTTTTTTTGTCTCAGATTTTTAGAGAGAACACTGTCTTCTTTTTGTCTCCTCTTTCCATGCTCTTAGCTTTAATGTTTGTGGTTGTCACTCACTAATCTTCTTTCAATGTTTTATTCTCATCTTGTAACTGAATGGGTTTCCTATTTTTTTTTTTACCACTTGATTCTTTTATTCTTTACATTTTTTTCATGGCCCTCTTCCTTATTTTTTTTACTTAAATAATTCTCTAAGTATTGATTTATTTATATTTTTACTTTTTTATTAATCGTTTCAAGTTCTTTACTTTTATATATAATTTTTTCGCTTTATCGATATATTATTCTACAGTTTTCTTTTATTCTTTCCTTGTTATTTTCTATATTTTGTTATTTTTTATATATTCATGCTAAGTTTCCTAGTTTATCACGTTTCAACGTATCTATATTTACCTGTTATCTCTTTGTCTTCTAAATTTCTTTTTTTTCTTTTTTTCAGGTTGCGTAGTGTAATAAAAAAAACTGTGACGTTGAAGTGAGCAAGTGCAAATTCAAGTCGCTCTATAAATAATCAATTTTTTAGTTTATTTAAGGTGTTTATATTTAATATATATTATATATATATATATATTATATATATATTATATATATATATAATTACAAACACACGTGAAGGGATTGAACGCAGACATCGAATTCTCCGTTATTATAAATATTTCACAGACGCTGCCGCTATCGATAATAACAGAGATTTAAAAAAAAACCGTTAAACAGGAAATAACATTCATTTGATAAAGGGTATCTAACGAACCCGAAAATTTATGACAAAAAAATAATAATAATAAAAATATGAGTGAATCCAACTCCATAATATCGAGTTCATTCATTTATATATTTTTAATGCTTCGTAAAACGCCCCAACTTAAAATATATTATATATATATATATATAATATATATATATATATATATATATATATATATATATTATATTTATATATATATATGAACCCCCCAAGTGAGCTGAATGTATAGAATCAATTATTACAGAGCAATATTTAACTTTCAAAGAAAGAAAAACTTAACAAACCGTCATTTATGATATGATGAACTTATTTCAACCAGAGACTCAATATGATCTTAGTAAATACTATCTTGAAATCCGATCTCCCTGACAAGCTAAAGAGACGATTCTTCCAGGCTGTGGTTGTATCGGTGCTGCTGTATGGCTGTACCACCTGGACCCTAACAAAGCGCCTTGAGAATAAGCTAGACGGGAGCTGCACCACAATGCTGCGAGCGGTCCTGAATAAGTCGTGGAAGCAGCACCCCACAAAAAAGCAACTGTATGGCCACCTACCCCCCATCTCACAAAGCATACGAGTAAGACGGGCTAGGCATGCAGGACACTGCTGGAGAAACAAGGACGAGATTGTAAGCGACGTAGTTTATGGAAGCCAGCACATGGACACGCTAATGTGGGCCGCCCAGTCAGGACCTACATTGACCAACTATGTATGGATGCTGGCTGCTGCGCGGAGGAACTCCCAGATTTGATGAATGATAGGGAAGTTGGCGAGAGATTGTCATGATATCCGTGCAAAATGCTCGTGACATGATGATGAATTACTATCTGATGAGACTAGTCTCATATTGAGTTTTCTGGTCGAAATAAATTTATTATAACCAAATGACGATTTGTAAGTCTTTCTCTCTTTGAAAGATATTGCTCTGTATATCATTGATTCATTATACATTGAGCTCTCTTAGGGATTTTATAAAAATCCTTATATAAATCTATAAGTTTGCACCTAGTGAGCATACAGTGTGAATGTACAGTGAAATTTTGATGATCCCAGATAGAATAATCCCCTACTTACCAGTCAATTAGATTATATATATATATATATATATATATATATATATATATATATAATATAGTATGAAGAAAAATAATAAGACAGCAGGAATATTTCTTATGTGTGTTTATTCTCAACTAGTTTCGACCTTATCATCGTCAGGAGAAATTTCTTATTTGAAGAAATTGTTTATATAGATTTTTTGAAAGGAGGCATTATAAGAAGAACTATAAAAATTGAAGTGTGTTTTTGCGGGTTTTTGATATATATATAATATAATATTTATATTATATATATTATATATATATATAATTATATATATCCTCAAAATAATCACCATTAGTGTCGATCATAGCTTCAATCCTGCTCCGGAACCTGGAGCAAGTTGATGCTACAGTTTCCCTGGAAGGTCTCCAAAACTACCATAATTCTCTCAATTAAATGGGGTTTTGTAGTACTGGCACGGCATATGGTGTCTTTCACAACAGCGCCGCATACATAGTAATCCATGGTTTAAGATCTGGGGAGTTCGGTGGCCAAACCATTGGGACTGGTGTAGTCGTAAAAATTCGCCGACAATCATTTTTGACTTTCCCAGAGTTGTGGCAGAGGGCCGAATCCTGCTGTTATACACATGGCCTACCATTGTCTACCTCGTTATCCAGGGCTTGACTACAGTGTTTAGCAACTCCACGTAGGCATCGAATTCAACCGATACCCTTTCTGCAGATTTTCGAGGAATTCTGCCGTACGAAACCGAATCAGATCGTCTGTTATGTTGCTTTCTTCTAGCCACAGCCTCCATTGCAATTCTCCAGTTCATGCTTGAATTGTTTTACAGTGTTTAAGGAACATTGCCGCAGCAACCCATAATCTCCTTATTTTGATGGCCGGCGCAGATCACATGAAACCAAGTTATTCTCTTACATGATTCAGTGGGTTCCAGTCATCCATTCTACTCTGTCATCACGTATATGAATGAAGAAAGGTCAAAGCTTTTAAATGATGTGTTAGAGTGTGCCTCAATACCTCCAACACTACGGAGAAAAAATAACCAAATATTAAGTTTCCTATTTACCATTTTCAACGTTATTCTATATTTAACCTTATTATCTCCCTTTGTCTCTCAGTTCTTTTGTTGTTTTTGAGGGGAAGTAGTGGCTAATGTTGCTGGCCTGTGACATCTTAGTAAGCAGGTTCGAATTTATTCACACGGTCTAAGTTCATTTTCAAAAATTACCTATCCTTGAAAGAGGTATGAAACCTCACTAACCCAACCTAAGTATTTCCATTGTACTACTACTTGTTTTTTTTGTTTTTTACAAGGATGGCTTTTATGCATTCAAATAACCGCACGAAGGTTGATATGCCATTAGAGAAAACCACCAATCTTATTCTTTTCACCCCTTTTTTGAAAGAGTCGAGCTCTCATTATTCACTTGTATTCGTACATAAATGCCAAACGAGAATTATAGTCATCTTTTACCTTCTCTATCTTTACGGTGGTGCAATATTAACGAAGTTAAAACCATTGTTAGTTATTTGTATGATTTGAGATTTGTCGGACTGTTGTACTCATCTTTTTTCATATACACAGGTTTCGGCCAATGTGCGCCGTCCGGCCTTCTTCCCGGTTTTTTGTCGAACTCGGGATCCTTCTCTTACGACATAAAGTCTCCCGAGTTTTGAGCAAGAACGTCCCGAGTTCGAAGAGAGTTCCCGATTCGACGATAAACATCCGAGAAGGCCGGATGGCACAACGGCCGAAACGTTGTGTATATAAAATAAACGATGTGGAATAACTTCTGAAAAATTAAAATAATACAAATTATCAAGCGCTCATCTAGAACATTCAGACCAATATTATGATTAGTGAGTTTCGATCGATCTCGATGGATTCCTTTACTTAAAGCCTTTGTCCACACATTAAGCAAACATTAGGAAATAATTATTTCTGTCTTTCTTTGCGATTATTTATTTTCGTTTCTTTTTTTGTTTTCTTCCACATTTATATCCTACACTTTCCTCTCATTTATTTCTTTACTAGAAGTGGCACCCGGTGTTGCCTGGGTAGATGGGGGATGATAATAAAAATTAGTCTCGCAATCATAATTTTTCGTTTTAAACGAATTGACTTATGTTTCTAATCACGAAGCGCCCAATGACTTCCCTTATCTGTACTATGCAAATCCTTAATAATTGTAAATATTTCCTGAATATAAATAAAGATATTCATCTTTGGCACAAAAAGCAAGCTCGTCGTGATAGTCAATGTGATGTATATATATATATATTTACTTTGTCCATTAATTCTTTTATTTTAGTAGTTTGTTGCTGAACATACTATACCACCAACCTGTTCCTGTATATGTATAGAGTACCTTATGCTAAAAGTGTTGCTATTACCACTACTAATTCTCCAGCTTTAAATTAGACAGTGTAGCTAAAAACCCGGATTACGTTAGTGAAATAACATCGAATTAAAACTCCACATGCATGCACAATTAGATATAGGCTGCAGCGCCAGAGATAACTGCTCACTTAAGAACTGTATTAACTCAAAGCCTATATCCTTGCTCCATGGTCCATATAGCATGTTCAATTTAGCCAAGGGCGACAGTAACATCGTATGACCAACACAGCTTAACACTTGTACCCAGTCATGGTTAACAATATGAAACAGGCTGCTCCCGTTATTGAATAAAAGCTCCCATTAAAATTCCGGGAAGGCCTCCCGATTTACAAGTATTTCCGAGAGTTCTCGAAGAGAACCGTTCACTGACAAAAATTATCTCTATATATATATCTATCAGAACCACCACCATGTAGATACAAAACAAAAATATGAGGACCAAACTGTCCTGAATACATACAAAATAATACAGAAAAATAATTTTAATAAAAGCAATTTGTCAGTTTTAGGGAGTTACCCCCATTCGAAAAGCCGAATTCTAAGATAATGATATCCGCCATTTGCCAACTATAATGCATAGACTAAGATTAGTTTGATCAGATTACGACACTTCATTTCTTTCAGCTCTTCGTCACATTTCGTTTTTTTCTTCCTGCCGGCATTTATCACTTTAACAGTTTCTGTTGATTAATAGTCTCTCGGTGTTTTTGATTTATTTATTTTACCTCCTCAATTGTAGATCTCCTCACCCACTTTTCTGCTTTTTTTTAAATCCCTCTTTCGATAGTCTCTACAATTTTATTGTTTCAGCTTTTTACTTATTCTAACTGTTTCTTTAATTATTGCTGAACGGATGCTTTTATTCTTCCTTATTTTCTTTTTAAAAATTTCGTTCGTTTTCTCTTTTTATACCTTTCCTTATTTTATGTTATTTTTTTGCTCTTTCTTTTTCTTATTTTCTTTTTTTCTTTTCTGTTCTTTACATGATGTTTAATTACTCTCTCTTTATTTTATTCCCTGTCTGTTGACTTGTCTTTCTTTTCTTTATTCTATTTTTACTTTACCCCTATCGTTATAAAATGCTAATAGCACGCAAGAGATTTATCATTTGCATTACTTATAAAAAAGTATTATATCTTCATTACATTTAACGGAAAAACTGAATCTTTGCAGACGTTCGGTTTAAAGGCAAGGGTTAGTTTTAGGGTATTTAGTGTTATGATTAAGGTTAGTCGATTTGGTAGTTCTCCGCAATCATAATACTAGTCTATACAAAAAATGCAAATTCTAATGATATTACTCTTGCGTGCTATTCTTGCATTTGTACTTGTGTCAGGGTTAGTGTATGCTTCTTGGGAAGTTCCGTAATCTAATGATATTTATACATATAATGTGGATCTAATGATATTATCTCTGCCGTGCTCTATCTACATCTGTCTCTGTCGGGTATTAGGTAGACTTCTTGGGAAAGTATCCGCTAATCTAATTTATATACATAAAATGCACATTCTAATGATCATTATCTCTTGCGCCCCCACGCTATTCGCATTTCGACTGTGTCGTTATATAGCTTCTTGGAGATGTTTCCGTGATCTAATGTATTGTTATTCATAAAGATTTGAATATAATGATATTATCTCTTGCTGCGCATTCTGCATTTGTACCAACTATTTTTTTTCTTTTTTCCGTGATTTTCAGGCTTTGTCATCTTTTCCATCTTTCCTAGTTTTACAATAATTTTTCTTTCATTTTTCTCTTTTTCTTTTTTCTAATGATGCTTAATTTCTCTTTTTTCTCTTTTCATTCTTTCTCTACTTTCCTCTTGTTACTTTTTATTCATTTCTTCATCTCTCTTTTTCTTTCATCCTTTCTTTTTCTCTCTTTTCTTTTAACATACTTGTCTTTTTCTTTCTTTTTCCCTTTTTTTTAGATTTTTTTCTTCCCTTTCTTTCTTTTTTTCCTTTTCCATCTTTGTTTCTTTTCTCCTTTTCTCTCTTTTTTCTTATTCTTTTATTCTTCTATTACCTTCCCTTTTTTCTTTCCTTTCCCTTCTGTTTCTTTTTCTTCTTTCCTTATATCCCATCGTTTTCCCAATTCTCCTTCGCCATATTTCATTCAATTTTCCCATAATCTATATTAATTTATATTATTCCTTTTTCTTTCTATTTTCATTTTTTCTTTACATTTTCCTCATTTTTCTTTTTCTTTTGTTTCTCTTTTATAACGTCAATTATTAATCCACTGTATTTTGTCATTGTAAATCTCACCTTTTCCATCATCATTTCATATGTCTGCTATTTTTGATTAAGCTTCATATATCTCTTTAATATCCCCATTTAGTTTGCAAATTCTAAGCATAAAATTGTGCATCCGCATTATCTAAAAACTAGATGTTATTAAGAACCACATTTATATATATTTTCTATTAAAGCATGCATTGTATTGTTTTCGAAAAATTTCTAAGATTTGTTATCTTCGCACGGAGACTTTCCAAAAGGAGCTACGGTTTGCCTTTCAAAGTAAATTCAAGGGAGGTACTTAATTGCCTATTGCTAGAATTTAGCCAACTAAGGGAAATACCTATATCTAAGATTGTCTACCGTTTTATGTGTACGTTTTATCTCTTTTACATTAATTTTTTTTCTCTTCTTCCATCCTCTC
>CM042144.1:3276066-3299197 GCA_023376005.1 Doryteuthis pealeii | reverse complement strand
GAGACACTATAAGATTGACAATCAGAAAAGAAAGAATGTAATAGTAAACGGAAGACAAAAAAGGAAAACTTTATTTAACAGAAATATGAGAGAGTGAGTAAGAAAGAAAATAAGAGTGAAAGAGACTGAGGGATGTGAAGAAATAGAGATAGGGGACCTGAGAAGGGCTCGTAGGTTTCAAGATTCGGACTATATGGAAAGAAGATGAAAGAATTTAAAAAAAGACGAAATAATAAAAATTAAAAATAAAAGAGAGAGTAGGAAGGGAAATTGAGGAAAGGAAGAGGAACGAAGGAAGAAAAAAATTTAAATGTAAAAAGAATTAAAAGTAACACAAAAAACGTAAAAACCAATCCTATAAGACATATAGGTAACTTTTCACTTTAGTTGGCTAAATTCCTAGCAATAAGGCAAGTCATTAGAGTAACTCCCTTGACTTCACTTTGAAACAAGGCCGGTAGCCCTTTTTGAAAGCTCCTCCGTCGGCGAAAATATACAAATCTTTAGAAACTTTCTCGAAAACAATACAACTGGCATGCTTTAATACAAAAAATATCATTCCAAATGTGTTTAATAACAATACTGTCTCATATTCAGATAATGGCGCCCACGCACAATTTTATGCCAGGAATTTAGCCAATCTAACATGGGAATACATAACAGATAATTCCAAGCATGAATTAACAAACATGACAGACAATATGGAAATGACTGAGATTGGAAAGTGAGATTTACAAAATGACCAAAAAAGACAGTAGATAAATAATTGACTTTATAAACAGAAAAACAAAGAGAACAGAAAATGAGGACAAATATAAGAAAAACATCAAATTTAAGGAAAACACTGTGTATAGAAAAGAATGATATAAATAAGTAATATATCTACTGGAAATCTATGAAAAATTGAATGAAATACTGGCGAAGGGAGAATTGGAAACGATGGATATTTTAAAAGGAAAAGACAAACAATAAACAAAAGAAGGGAAGGAGAAAAGATAAAAAAAGGGAAGGTAAAAAGAAGAAGATAAGAAGAGGAACTAAGAAAAGAGAGATAAAGAGAAAAGAAACACACAGGAAGGAAAAGGAATCATAAAGAAAAGAATAAAAAGGGAAAGAAAAGAAGAAGGGGAAAGAAAAATCTAAAAAAGGACAAAGACAATTAACAAAATATGTAAACGAAAAAAGAAAAAGACACGAAAAAGAAAAGGATTCAAAGGGAAAAAGACAGATAAACGAAAATAAGAAATTTAAAAAAGGAAAAGAAGGAAAAGTTCTAGACCAAAGAATTGAAAAGAAAAAGAAGAAATTAGCACAATTTTAGCAAACAAAGAAAAGAGAGAGCAAAACGGAAAGGGAAAAACTTATTCGTAAACTAGGGAAAAGATGGTAAAAATGATGACAAAAGGCCGATAAAATCAGGAAAATAGAAAAAAAAACGTAGGTCGGTAACAAAATGCAGAATAGCGCGGGCAGAGATAATATCAATTTTAGATTCAATTTTTATGAACGTAATACATTAGATCACGGACAAAAACAAATCCCAAGAAAGCCTACACTAACCCGACAGGGAGTAACCAGCATGTAGAAGAAGCACGGCATAGAGATGGACCTATCATTAGGTAAACTCCGCCTCTCTCCCGCCTTCTCTTTTTTTATGATACAAATATCATTAGGATTACGGAAATTCCCAAGAAGCAATACACCTAACCCTGACACAGTACCAAATGCAGAATCAAGCACGCAAGAGATACATATCCATGTAGGGAATTGGATTTTTTTGTATAACTAGTATAGCACATTGCGGAAAACTACCACGAATGAACCTACCTAATCATAACACACAACCTAACCCTAAAAACTACACCTGCTTTAAACCGACGTTCTCAAAAGATTTCAGTCGTTTTTCCGTTAAATGAATGAAATATAATCCTTTTTATAAGCTACATCAAATCTGATAACATCTCTTTGCGTGCTATTCTTGGCATTGACGTATAACCGAATACGTCAAGGGAACAGCGAATAAAAGAGAAAGAAAGACCAAGTCAAACAGACAAAGGAGAATAAAAAAGAGAGAGAATTAAAAACATCATGTAAAGGGAAACAGAAAAAAAAAGAAAATAAGAAACAAGAGATAAGAGAAAGAAAAGAAAATTAAAATAAGAAAAGGTATAAAAAAAGAGAAAACGAAACGAATTAAAAAGGAGAAAAAAGGAAGAACTAAAAGAGATTACGCTCAGAATCATTAAGAAACAGTTTTAGAATTACAAAAGTAGAAAAAAGCTGAAACCAATAAAAATTGTGAGACAATCCCGAAAGACAGACATTTAAAAAGCAAGCAAAGAAATGCTATTCAGGATTGAAATAGATCTACCAATTGAGGAAAATAAATAAAACAAAACACGCAGAGACAATTAATCACCAGAAACCTAGTTAAAGTGATATTACATGCCGAAGGAAGAAAAAAGAAAAAACTTAAGTGATCCGACAGAAGCGCGGAAAAAAGAAGGTGGGTAATAGATCAAACTCAATCTCAGTCTTGCACACTCATGGCAAAACTGCGACACATTACTCTTAGATTGGCCTTTCGGAATGGTACTCCTAGAAAACTGCAATTCTTTTATTAAAAAATATCTTCTTTGTACTTATCTTGTATCTCACTTCACGACAGCTGTCTCACTATTTTTGTTTTTTATCTACCTTACAGGTTCGTGATGTGTTCTTGGCTGTTCTTCGGTGATTTACTTGTTCACGGACTTCTCTTCGAACCTCTCGAGAACTACTGTAATCGGGAGCCTTCACGGAAATTTAATCGAACCCTTTATTCACCACCGGGAGCATGACTGTTTTCATTTCGCTTAACCATGACCCAGGTACAAATATCAAGCTGTGTTATCCAGGTATCTGTTACTGTCGCCCGTTGGCCAGTTGAACCTGTAACTTGGACCACATGGCATCAACGGATATAGGCTTGGAGTTAATGACAGTTCTAAGGTGCACAGTTTATCTCTGGGCCTGCAGCCCGGTATATCTATTGTGACCACTGTGGACGTTTTAAGTTTCGCGATGTTATTCACTACAAGTATCGGGTTTTTAGCTTTAACACGTGCCTAATATTTAAAGCAGTGTGCGAATTAGTGTGGTCTCAAGTAGCAAACACTTTTGAGCCATAAAACGTACTCTATACATATACAAAGACATTGGTGTATGTTCAGAAACACTGCTAAAATGAAAGCAATATGCAAGGCAAAGGTAAATTATATATATACATCACATTCACTATCACACGATCTTGCTTTTGTGCCCAAAGATGATATTTTATGACTATATCAGGAACTATATTTACAAAGTCTAGACTGGCATAGTAAGTAAAGGAGAAAGTTCATTGGTTGCGCTGCGTCGATTAAACACACTTTAAATCTAATTGTTTAAAACGAAAACAATAAATGGGATCTGCGATAGACTAAACTTTTTATTAATCCCCCATCTAACCCAGGCAACACCGGAGTAGCGCACTTCTAGAGTAAAGAAATAAATCCCGAGAATAGTAGTAGGATATAACATAAATAGAAGAAACACAAACAAAGTAGAAATGAAATAAATATGCGAACGAAGACAGAAGATAGTATTCCTAACTGTTTCTTAAGTTGGCACAAGGCTAAGTAAAGGACATCCATCGAGAATCGATCGAACTCACTAACAATGATTATTTTGGTCTTCGAATTTCTAGCATGGAGGCTTGATAATTGATATTATTTTCAATTTTTCAGGACAAGTTATATACTCATCTTTATTTTTTATTTATACACAGACGTTTCGGCCGTTTGTGCCATCCGCCTTCTTCGCATGATTTATCCGTCGAATTCACATTTCTCTCTTTCGACTCGAGGAACGTTCTTCTCAAACTCGGCGAGACTTTATGTTGTAAGAGAAAGATCCCGGAGTTCGCAGCCAATAAATCACCGGGTAAGTGAAGAGCAGGACCCACATCCGCGCCGAGAACCTTGTGATATTGAAAACAAGATGAGTTACTATACAGTCCCGACCAAATTCAAATAATAACAATGTTTTTAACTCGTCTAAATATGCACGACCAGCCCGTAAAGATAAACGAGTAAAAGATGACATACTTGCTAAATCCTCGCTTTTGCATTTTAGCTATGAATACAAGTAACAAGGGGTTGAAAACAAAAAATTTTGGTTTCTTACATGGCCATAGAACCTTCGTGGGTTATTTTAATGCGAAAGCCATCCTTTGTACAAAAAACGAAACACAATAGTAGCTAAGTTATCAAACGGAATAGGCTTTAGCTGGGGTTATGTGAGGTTTCATACCTCTTTCAAGGGATATCAATTTTGAAAATGAACTTTAGACGTGATGAAGAATTCGAACCTAGGCCTTTACCTTAAGATGTCACAGGCCACGCCAACATTAGCTAACTACTCCCCCCTAAAAAAAACAACAAAAGAACCTGATGAGACAAGACGATAAAGTTCAAAATCAGAATAACGTTGAAACATGGTAATTTAAGGAAACTTAAATTTGGTTTTTTTTTTCCGTATGTGGAGGTAATTGGGACGCACACTAACATCCATTTAAAAGCTTTGACCTTTCTTCATGTCATACTACGTGATGACAGATATGTATTGAATTGACTGGGGAACCCACCTGAATCATGTAAGGAATAACTTATTGCATGATTGATCTGCCCGGCCATCAAAAATCACAGGAGATTTATGGTGCTGCCAATCCTCCCTAAACACTGTAAAAAATAATTCGGTGAACGGACGAATGCAATTGGAGGCTTGTGGCTAGAAGAAAAGACAACATAACAGACACGATCTATCTCCGTCAACCAAGCAGAATTCCTCGAAAATCTGCAGAAAGGGTATCAGGTCTGACATTCTCGATGCTACGTGGAGTTGCTAAACCTGTAGTCAAGTCGCTGGATAACGAGGGTTAGACACTGGCTCCGGCCATGTGTATGGCAGCAGATTCGGCCCCCTGCCACAACTCTGGAAAAGTCAAAATGATATGTCGGCGCGAATTTTTTACGACTACCTACACCAGTCCCAATGCTTCATGGCCCCGAACACCCCAGATCCTTAAACAACCCCATGGGATTCATTATGTATGCGGGGCCGTTGAGACAACGACACCCATTGCCGGTGCCAGTACTTACACAACCCCCATTTACAATCGAGAATTATTGGTAGTTTTGTGAGACCCTTCCCAGGGACACTGACGCAATCACTTGCTCAGGTTCCGGAGCAGATTGAAGCTATGATTCGACACTATTATGCGTGGGTTATTTTGAGTGAAATATATATATACGTAATATTTATCAACCCGCAAAAACACATTCAGTATTTATAGTTCTTCCTGATTTATGCTTACCTTCACAAAAAAAATCTATAAACAATTTCTTCAAACTAAGGGAAATGTTCTCATGACGGTTCTCAACACATAAAGAAATATCTGTTGTCTATGTATTTTCTTCATACTAATTATATATACCTTAAATATATAATATATATATATATAAATCTAAATTGACTGGTAAGTAAGGGATGTATTCTATCTTGACATCAACGAATTTCATGCTACATTTCGACACTATGCTCACTTAGGTGCAAAACTTTACTAGATTTATTGAAGGATTTTATTAAACCCCTACAGAGAGCTGAATGTATAATGAATCCAATGATATTTACAGCAGCACATATCTTTCAAAGTAGAGAAAGACTTAACAGAATCGTACATTTTGTTATTAATAAACATTTATTTCGACCACGAGAGACTCAATCATGGAGACTAGTCTCAGTTCAGATTAGTATCTCTCAATCATCCATGTGTCGCGC
Organism: Doryteuthis pealeii; assembly: GCA_023376005.1. Taxonomy (NCBI): domain Eukaryota; kingdom Metazoa; phylum Mollusca; class Cephalopoda; order Myopsida; family Loliginidae; genus Doryteuthis; species Doryteuthis pealeii. The sequence goes on along the minus strand of CM042144.1, from coordinate 3,293,338 downwards.
CTTTGCACGATATCCATGATTAATCTCGCGCAAACACTTCCCGATCATTCATCAAATCCTGGGATTCCTCGCGCAGCAGCCCAGCCATCCATACGATGTTGGCTCAATGTTCGCGTCCTCGGACTGGGCGCTGCCACTTTAAGCGTGGTCCATTCTGCTGGCTTGCCAATCAAATAGTACGATCGCTTACGATCTCGGTCCTTGTTTCTCCAGCAGTGTCCTCGCATCGCCTAGCCCGTCTTACTTCCGTATTGCTGTGAGATGGGGTAGGGGTGCACACGTTTGCTTTTTTCTGGTGCGGGTGCTGCTTCCACGACATATTCAGACCGCTCGCAGCCATTCTGTGCAAGCTCCGCTCTAGCTTGATTCTCAGGTGTTTCGTTAGGTTCCAGGTGGTACCAGCCATACAACAGCACCGACACAACCACAGCCTGGAAGAGTTCGTCTCTTTACGCTTGGTCGGGGAGATCGGATTTCCAAGATACGTATTTAACTAGACTTTCAATTGAGTCTTGGTTGACAATAAGTTTCCATCATATTTCATTAAATGACGGTTTGGTTAAGATTTACTTTCTCTTGAAAGTTTACAATATTTGCTCATGTATATTAAATATGAATTCATTATAACTAATTCACTCAAGTCTCTTCACTGGACCCTATATATATATAATATATATTATAATATATAATATATATCTTACGTATAATATATATATCATATTAAACTTTTTTAAGTTGCGGCGTTTTTTACGAAGCATTACCAAAATATATAAATGGAATGAACCTTCGATATTTGGAGTATTGGATTCACTTATATTCTTTATATTATAATTTTTTGCAAAACTCTTTCGGGTCGTTTTAGATACCCTTTACTCAAATTGGAATGTATTCCTGTTTAATAAACGACTTTTTTTAAATTCTCTGTTTTTTATGATAGCCGGCCCCAGCCGTCTTGAAATATTTTAATAATAACGGAGAATTCCGACTGCTCGGTTTCAATCCTTCACGTGGTTTGTAATTATCTACACAATATAATAGTCTTTATATACGATATATAATATAATATATATATATAATCCGCTTCACGTTGTTTGTAAATCATACCTATATATATACTTATATACTATATATCTTATATATCATAATATACTATCATATCATACACATAAATTTAAAAAATTGAATGTAATAGAGCGACTTTGCATTTGCACTTCCCCTTCAACGTCACAGTCCAGCATCATTAAACCACTACGCCAACTGAAAAAAAAAAAAGAAAAAAAGAAATTTTTAGAGGACAAAGAGATAAACAGGTAGAATATAGTAAAACGTTGAAACGTTGAGTAAACTAGGAAACTTAGGCATGACATATATAAAAAAATAACAACAAATAGAAATCAGAAAATAAACAAGGGAAAGAATAAAAGAAAAACTTAGAAAAATATATCGAATAAAAAGCGAAAAAAATTTATATAAAAGTAAAGAACTTGAAAACGATCAAAAAAAAGTTAAACAAAAAAATAAACTTCTTAAGAGAATTATGTTAAAGCGTAAAAAAACCATAAGGAAGAAAACAGGGCATTTGAAAAAAAATACAAAAGAAAAGAAGGAATCACAAGTGTAAAAAAAAAAAATAACAGAAAAACCATCAGACACGTGTACAAGATGAGACTAAAAACATTGAAAGAAGAATTAGTGTTGGACAGTTGAAACACCACAAACATTAAAAGCTAAGCGCATGGAAAGAGGAGAACAAAAAGAAGACCAGTGTTCTCTCTAAAAATTCTGAGGACAAAAAAAAAAAAAAGAAAAGACAAAATCAAAGCAATAAAATGTCGTCCTCATCGTTAATGGCTTGCGAAACAGACAAGCCGTGAAATATCACAAAAAAGAAAAAAAAATTGTAGAAAGTGGCGAGTGGGGGTTATATTAGAAGCGAGGAGAAAAAACAAATGAAAGCATCCGAAACAAATCGAGTGCGTAGAGATGACAGTAGAGCAGTCGATACTTTGAAAGAAGAAGAAAGGAAACGCAGTACTTGGCGAACCAGCTGGATCTTCGAATGCTTTATTTAATGAGTCTCAATCTAAACTGGGGGCTCAACCATAATAAGGGACTGTGTAAACTTTGTTAAAATCATTCCTTGATACCGTGCGACCGGCCCCCAGTGTTTCTTTTTTTTTTTTCTGTTTTATAAAGTAGGAGGCAAGGGGCACGGTGGATAGCAAGCACCCCGTGAACAAAGAGGACGTTTCTCTACAGAAATCATACAAAAAAAAGAAAAGGAAAAAGATATCTCCTGTAATTCAGTTGATTGGTGAAAGACAACTTCATACCCCCCCCACTCCCCCCCAAAAACTATCACCATGAGTAGTATTACGTGGTAGTGCTGTAGATTATCTAGGTATTTATCCATCCCTTTCGTTAGAAGCTAGGAATGCGTGTGCGCGGTATAAAAACGTTTAAGCTGGCAGGGAGTTTGGTTAGGTTCTTTTGGTTCTTACGCATATCAACACAGTGTCTCAGGTCATTTAATGCCCGAAACAGAGACATCTTAAAACAAATCCAGTTGATTAACACATGGCTGATGTTACTGAAATGGTCACCCCCGTACTGCGTCCAGGGGTACGTTCCTAAATTCTTGGAACTCATAGGAGTTCGGTACACCTCTCATTTCATTATACTCGGAGTCCACACTGGACCGGATTCTAGTGTCTGTTAGGATCCCATTCCATGAATTTACATGATTTATAAAAAATGAGTTTATAAAGATTGAATACCCACACACAGGAAAGAACAGAACAAACGTCAACTCGGATATAAAAGTAACACAAGGTTGACAGTAACAATCGACCAGCAACAGGAAATGATTGGCGACACCCAGCAAGTCACACGTATGGCGCGCAATCCACGCGAGAATTTCAAACTGGCTTATACTGTATAACCTGATCTGTGGTGTTATTAGATTTGCTAACCACTTACACAGCCGATGGGATGCCCACGTTAGATAGTAAATATGGTGGCGCCGTTGTCATTGTAACGTTTGAATAATTGATTGGTATCATAGCAATTTTAACGGGCATGCCAACCGGTCTACGGTATTAATGCTCATAGACGTTAGAGAATCGCACTTCATTGAGCGGTATACATTTTTTGTGTTGATTCTAAGGTTTATCCTCTTTGTTTTCTTTATTTTACCTACTGTCTTACGACCTAATACGAATACTAGTTCTATTTCCCCCAATAAAGACTAGGGACAGACCTGCACCAGGTACAACCACTATCCTGTCATACCTTGGAATCTCGGGGGTAATGACCAATAAAGTCGGTATCCACACACCCCATATAATCATTCAAACTCAGCTGGCAATGGCTATCGGTCTACCAAACAAAAAGCATCTTGACAGGTTTATTTCCCAACCATCCTGAAATTAAGATGTTTGCGTTTCCCTTTTGCGCTAATGCCCCTTGGGAAAGGTCAAGAATCCATCTCTCATCCCTCCAAGCAGATTGAGCTCTTTCTAGTCCTGGCATAGGCGCAACCAGATTTCTGGAGAAGGAAATTACGAAAAAATATTGCTTTATCAAAAAAATATCAATCTCCGTGACGTTATTAAATGCAAAAACCTGACCTTTTGTAGAAAATAGAATGTACGATTCATCCATAGCTTGAGAGAATGAAGCGGTTTCATAGCCCTTTTCCAGAACTTGACTATTAGTTCGAAAACTGAACTACTGGCCGTGACAGTCAGATTAAACCCCATCTTACTATGACCTGTCGCAATTATTTACGGGTACTCCCTCTCTCCCATCCACAAAAAATAAGTGGAATTGTTTCAGATGGGGATGTGAAATCTTTTAACTCTTCCGTCGACCAACATTTTTTGCCACAAGTTGTACAACCATTTTTCTTGGTAACTAGTTTTACCTGTATGATAAGATATTAGAAGTTTGCACTCATATTTATCAGAACTCATTCTATTCAAATAAACAGTTCCAATATTATTGTATCTGTGTACTTCTGTTCGAAATCAAATGAAGCTAACCGTCGTTTTGTTACTTTGCTTTGGTGTGGTTGGAAGTGCCACTGTGAGCGTTTAAAGTAGGCAAAGAATTAATAGTTATTTTTGCTAATTTTGATCCACTGTTGGCGAACTCTTCTAGTGGAGCACAATGATGGAATAATGTATGTGTTTTTTTTATTTATTATTTTTTTTCAGGCATATGGTTATTTTTCATTTGAATAACTAGTCAGTCATAGAATGAACCAATGACACAATCAGGCACCAAAATCTATTGAGCAAAGTATGAATATACTTTCCTAATTAGTCGCGGTATCACAGTTGTTAACATTTGCAATTTGACATAACCCCAGATTTTACTGGTCTGTCATAATCAAACTGCAGAGATGGTAAACTTACATTTGGCACAAACGCCTTTAGGAGTCTGAACAAGCTCAAGAAAAAAAAAGTAAAAAACCTCGCATGGTATTTCAGCTTGGAAGCACCAACTTGCCAAAAGAGTCACTGAGGAAGAGGCTGAATACATCTGTCCTAATAGAGATAATTGATCCTTGCGTCTCTATTCTCTTAAAAAAAAAAACAGTTGTTATGTAAATTTGATTATTTAGTAATTCAAATGTTTTAAAAAACTTATTATAAAAATCAAGATTATTAATCATCGAATTTAAAAAAAGGGCTTTCTTTATTGAATTCTCTTTTAGAAAACACAAACTAAATGTTAAGAAAAACTGAAAATCCACAGATTTACTGAAATTATTGAAGGTACCCGAGTACGGAACGACACAAAAACTAAAACAAACAAAAAAAACACCCAAAGAAGGCTGGAGGAGTACAGCGGTCGAAGATTGAGTGAATAGAAAATCAGGATTGAGTATAGTAGTGTTGCATGATAATGAAAAAAACGCATCTATTCTGAAATATAACACAAGAAACACGTTAGGTTTAATTCTATAGTATTGACCGGGTATAATTCCTGATTGGCCCGTGGGTGGCGACGGTGAGCTTTAATGACGGAGGTCCTGGTGGCATGAGCCAGTCCATTTGATTTCAGACCACTCACCTTTAGCTGTTAACCTATTGCTAGACGCGCCATCTTGGGAGGCATCTTCTAATCAAATCGGCTCGTTCAGGGCAGACCCTAGGACCTATTGAATTGTCCCAAAACCTATTGCTCCTTAAAGCAAACCCAACTTTAATCATATATGGTACTTGAATACAGTGGCTGAGGGAATTGCTGCGGAGCAGTATTGAAACAGTCGCCTGGAGGACAGCACCCCACAAGGAGCAGCTGTATGGTCACCTGCCCCCAGTCTACAGACCATCCGAGTGAGAACAGGGACTAGGCATGCTGGAGAAGCAAGACGAAACTCCATAAGCGACGTTTCCTCCCTGTTGGAAGCCAAACACCATGGACATGCCAGTGGCCGCCAGCAAAGAACCTACCATGACCGCTATGTAAAGATGCTGGGGCTGCAGAGAGGAAGAATCCCTGGGGCGGATGGAATGAAGGCGAAGGTTGGCGAGAGATTGTCATGGATAATCCGTGCTCCTGCGCCGGACATGATTGATGATATAGGGGACGAAACTGTATCTGATGGGCGGAAGGTCAATTCTGGAGCTCTGGGGGGAATATTGAGTACTCACGCATTACTCTTCAGGCGACTCTTACCCACGGTGTAGTAGCATTTATTGTTCCCATCTAGGTTAGATAGAAAAATGAGTTTAAATAAAGATATTAGTACCCATCCAAGTACAAAATAAAACAAATCTCTTCAGCTTAAAATAACCAAACACAGCTGTTGGACATTACGTAAACCACCATTGATTATAAAAGGAAAAACGATTACTAAAATATAGATCTAATATTTTAAAGAAAAGATTAATAACCCATATATTTATATATGAATTTATTCTATATTTTCATAAGTTTGTAAATACAGAGTAAATTTCACATACGTCATCCTATTCATGTCACCACTGGTCACGTACCGACTTATAAAATTTTCAGGATTAATCCCCACAAATTGTAAAAATGTGAGAACTATTATTTGCAAACATATTTACAATAATAGTAGTTGGAGCTCAGCAAAAATTCGGAGCTCATCAGGTCTCTGCAGCCAATCAATTATAAAATGTTAACTTACTGAAGATAAAAAGGAAGTTTAGTAAAGGGCAATTCAATCTGAATTGAAAGCTGAATATTTGATCTGAAGAAGCAGACAATCTGTGTATTATATTTACCAACCCTTCCCGCACTAAACAGGATGTGATACCACAATTGTGTTTTTTAAGTGGGTCTTTAACAGGTTTGCAATTAAGTTTCATTTCCTATATAGGTGCAATAAAAGGTTCAAGTTCCAAGTTTCAAGGCGCATTGTTCCCGAAAAATAAGACTTACCTTCAAAATAAGACGTAGAGGGATTTTTCGTATTGTCTACCGGCTCTCAAACTTAGGGGGCTTATCTTAAGGGGAAGGCTTATATTAAAATCATACTGAAAAATCCCTCTAGGTCTTATTTTGAAGGTAAGTCTTATTTTCGGGAAAATGCGCTTGACTTGAACTTGAACCTTTTATTGCAACCTATATAGGAGAATGAAACTAAATTCAAACCTGTTAAAACCCACTTAAAAACAACATTGTGTCACATCCTGTTAGTGCGGAAGGGTTGGTAAATAAATACACAGATGTTGCTTCTTCAGATCAAATATTCAGTTCAATTCAGATTGAATTGCCCTTTACTAACTTCTTTTATCTTCAGTAAGTTAACATTTTATAATTGATGGCTGCAGACCTGATGAGCTCCGAATTTTTGATGAGCTCCACTACTATATGTATATGTTGCAAATAATAGTCTCACATTTTTACAATTTTTGGATAATCCTGAAAAATATTATAAGTGGTACGTGACAGTGGTACATAGAAAGCCCGGAATGTGAAAGTTTATCTTATTTACATTAGAAAATATCAGAAAATAAATTCATATATAAATATATGGGTTATTAATCATTTTCTAAAAATATTAATCTATATTTTAAGTAATCTTTTTCTTTTAATAATCAATGGTGGGTTTACGGTATGTCAACACTTGTTGGGTTATTTTATGCTGAAGAAGATTTGTTTTATTTGTACTTGATGGGTACTCAATTCTTTATTTAAACTCATTTTTCTATTTAACCCATAGATGGGACAATAACATGTACTACCACTGTGGGTAAGAGTCGACCTGAAAGTAATGCGGAGTACTCCATATTCCCCCAGAGCTCCAGAATTGGAACTTCGCCATCAGATACAGTTTAACGTCCTATCATCATCATCATGTCGCGCAGGTAGCACGGATATCCATGACAATCTCTCGCCAACCTTCCCTATCATTCATCGCCCCAGGGAGTTCTTCCTCTCTGCAGCCAGCATCTTTACATAGCCGGTCAATGTAGGTTCTTGCTGGGCGGCCCACACTGGCATGTCCATGTGTTGGCTTCCACAGGAGAACGTCGCTTATGAGTTCGTCCTTGCTTCTCCAGCAGTGCCTAGTCCGTCTCACTCGGATGGTCTGTGAGATAGGGGGCAGGTGACCATACAGCTGCTCCCTTGTGGGGTGCTGTCTCCACGACTTGTTCAATACTGCTCGCAGCATTACCCTCAGCCACTGTATTCAAGTACATATATGATTAAAAAGTTGGGTTTGCTTTAAGAGCAATAGGTTTGGGACAATCATATAGGTCCTAGGGTCTGCCCTGACGAGCCGATTGATTAGAAGATGCCTCCCAGACTGCGCGTCTAGCATATGTAACAGCTAAAGGTGAGTGTTGAAAATCATGGACTGCTCATCCACCAGGACTCCGTCATTAAGCATCACCGGTCGCCACCCACGGCCAACAGGATATACCCGGGTCCAATTCTAATAGAAATTAAACCTAACGTGTTTCTATGTGTATATTTCTGATATGATGCGTTTTCATTATCATCAACACTACTATACTCATCCTGATTTCTATTCACTCAATCTTCGACCGCTGTACTCTCCAGCCTTCTTTGGGTGTTTTTTTTGTTTGTTTTAGTTTTTGTTTTCGTACTCGGGGTAACCTTCAATATTTCAGTAAATTGTGGATTTTCATTTTTCTTAAATTTAAGTTTGTTTTTCTAAAAGAGAGATTCATAAAAATAGCCCTTTTTTTTAATTCGATGATTAAAATTTGATTTTTAAAATAAGTTTTTAAAAATTTTGAATTCTAAATAATTCAAATTTCATAAAACTGTTTTTTTTTTTAGAGAATAGAGAGCAGATAAATTATATCTATTAGGACAGATTTTCAGCCTGTTCCTCATGAACTCTTGGAAGTTGTTCAACTGAAATACCATGCGGTGTTTTTACTTTTTTTTTTCTTGAGCTTGTTCAGACTCTAAAGGCGTTTGTGCCAACATGTCAAGTTTACCATTCTGAGTTTGATTATGACAGACAGTAAAAATCTGGGTTATGTCAATTGCAAAATGTTTAAACTGTGATACCGCACTAATTAGGACAAGTATTTCATACTTTGCTCAATAATTTGGCCTGATTGTGTCATTTGTATTCTATGAATGACTGTTATTCAAAATGAAAATAACCATATGCCTGAAAAAAAATAAATAAATAAAAAAAACAACAACATATTCATCATTGTGCCACTAGAAGATTCGCCAACAGTGAACAAATTAGCAAAATAACTATTAAATCTTTGCCTACTTTAAACTGCTCACAGTGGCACTTCCACCACACCAAAGCAAAGTACAAAAAACGACGGTTAGTTCATTATGATTGAACAGAAGTACACAGATTACAATAATAATGGAACTTTATTTGAATAGAATGAGTTCTGAAGTAAATAGTGAACTTTAAAATATCTTATCATACAGGTAAAAATATACCAAGAAAATGTTGTACAACTGTGGCAAAAATTTGGTCGACGAAGAGTTAAAATTTCACATCCCATCTGAAACAATTCCACTTATTTTTGTGGGTGGGAGAGAGGAGTACCCGTAACTATTGCGACATCATAGTAAGTGGGTTTAATCTCTGGTCAGGCCATTACGTTCAGTTTCGAACTAATATCATTGGAAAAGGTATGAAACCGCTTCATTCTCTCAGCTATGGATTGAATCGTACCATTACTATTTTCTCCAAAGGTCGGTTTTGCATTAAATAACTCACGGAGATTGATATTTTTTGATAAAGCAATATTTTTCGTAATTTCCTTCTCCTAGACTGGTTGCCTATCCAGGACTAGAGAGCTCAATCTGCTTGGGGATGAGAGATGGATTCTTGACTTTCCCAAGGGCATTAGCGCAAAGGGAAACGCAAACAATCTTATTCAGGATTTGAAATAAACCTGTCAAATCTTTTTTTGATAACGATAGCCATTGCACTAGTATATATGGGGTGTGTGGAGTACCACTTTATTGTCATTACCCCCGGATTCAATATGACAGGAAGTGGTTGTACCGGTCAGTGTCCTATTTATGGGGGAAATAGAAAGTATTCGTATTTCGTAAGACAGTATGTAAAATAAAGAAAACAAAAGATAAACCTTAAGAATCAACACAAAAAATGTATACGTACAATGAATGCGATTCTCTAACGTCTAAGCATTAAATAACCGTAGACGGTTGGCATGCCGTTAAAATTATGAACCAATCAATTATTCAAACCGTTACACAACGCGCCACCAATATTACTACTACGTGGGCATCCCATCGGCGTGTAATGGTTAGCAAACTAATCCCACAGATCAGTTATTACAGTATAGCCAGTTTGATTCTCGCTGGATGCGCCATACGTGTGACTTTGTGTCGCATCATTCCTGTTGGCTGGTCGGATTTTACTGTAACTTGTGTTATTTTATACCGATGACGTTTGTTCTATTCTTTCTTGTTGGGTATTCAATCTTTATAACTCATTTTTTTAAATTCATTTAAATTCATGGATGGGATCCTAACAGACACTAGGAATCCGGTCCAGTGTGGACCTCCGAGTAATGACAATGAAGGTGTACTCGACACTCCCTAGAGTTCCAGAATTAGAACGTCACCCCTTGACGCAGTAGGGGTGACCATTTCAGTAACATCAGCCATTGTAACCAACTGGATTTTTTAAAATGTCTTGTTTCGGCATTAAATGACCTGAACATTGTTGATATGCCGTAAAACCAAAAGCAACCTGAACCAAACTCCCTGCAGCTTAACGTTTATACCCCGCACACCATCCTACTTCTAACGAAAGGGATGGATAAATACCTAGTAATACTACCACTACCACTAATACTACTCATGGTGATAGTTTTTTGGGGGGGAGTGGGGGGGTAATGAAGTTGTCTTTCACCATACTTGAGTTACAGGAGATATCTTTCTTTTTTTTTTTTAATGATATTCTGTAGAGAAACGTCTCTTTTCACGGGGTTCGCTTGCTATCCACGTGCCCTTGCCTCCTACTTATAAAAACAAAAACAAAAAAAAACACTGGGGCCGGTCGACCGGTATCAGGAATGATATTTACAAAGTTTAACACAGTCTTATTATGGTTGAGCCCCCATTTAGGATTGAACTCATTAATAAAGCATTCAAATCCAGCTGGTTCGCCAATACTGCGTTTCTTTCTTCTTCTTTCAAGTACGACTCTCTACTTCATCTTCTACGCACTCGATTTTTCCGGATGCTTTCATTTTTTTTTCTCCTCTGCTTTCTACCTATAACCCCACTCCACTTTCTACAATTTTTTTTTCTTTTTGTGATATTCACGCTGTCTGTTCTCGCAACCATACGTGGCACAGACATTTTATTGCTTATTTTTCTTTTCTTTTTTTTTTTTTGTCTCAGATTTTTAGAGAGAACACTGTCTTCTTTTTGTCTCCTCTTTCCATGCTCTTAGCTTTTAATGTTTGTGGTTGTTCACTCACTAATTCTTCTTTCAATGTTTTTATTCTCATCTTGTACATGTCTGAATGGGTTTCCTTTATTTTTTTTTTTACCACTTGTGATTCTCTTTTATTCTTTTGTATTTTTTTTTTCATGGCCCTCTTTTCTTCCTTATTTTTTTTTACTTTAAATAATTCTCTAAGTATTGTTTATTTTTTTTTGTTTTACTTTTTATTGATCGTTTCAAGTTCTTTACTTTTATATAAATTTTTTTCGCTTTTATCGATATATTTTATTCTACAGTTTTTCTTTTATTCTTTCCTTGTTATTTTCTTTTCTATTTTTGTTATTTTTTATATATTCATGCTAAGTTTCCTAGTTTATCACGTTTCAACGTTATTCTATATTTACCTGTTATCTCTTTGTCTCTAAATTTCTTTTTTTTTTTTTTTTTTCAGGTTGGCGTAGTGGTTAATGTGCTGGACTGTGACGTTGAAGTGAGCAAGTGCAAATTCAAGTCGCTCTATTACATTCAATTTTTTAGTTTATTTAAGTGTTTATATATATATATATATTATATATATATATATATATATATATATATATATATATATAATTACAAACACACGTGAAGGGATTATATATATATATATATATATATATATATATATATATATATAAAACAACACACGTGAAGGGATTGAACGCAGACATCGGAATTCTCCGTTATTATAAATATTTCACAGACGCTGCCGCTATCGATAACAACAGAGATTTAAAAAAAGTCGTTAAACAGGAATAACATTCATTTGATAAAGGGTATCTAACGAACCCGAAAATTTATGACAAAAAATAATAATAATAAAAATATAAGTGAATCCAATACTCCATAATATCGAGTTCATTCATTTATATATTTTTAATGCTTCGTAAAAACGCCCAACTTAAAAAAAACATTTAATATATATATATATATATATATATATATATATATATATATATATAATATATATATCCAAGTGAGCTGAATGTATAATGAATCAATTATATACAGAGCAATATTTAACTTTCAAAGAAAGAAAAACTTAACAAACCGTCATTTATGATATGATGAACTTATTTCAACCAGAGACTCAATATGAGTCTAGTAAATACTATCTTGGAAATCCGATCTCCCCGACAAGCTAAAGAGACGATTCTTCCAGGCTGTGGTTGTGTCGGTGCTGTTGTATGGCTGTACCACCTGGAACCTAACGAAACACCTTGAGAATAAGCTAGACGGGAGCTGCACCAGAATGCTGCGAGCGGTCCTGAATATGTCGTGGAAGCAGCACCCCACAAAAAAGCAACTGTGTGCCACCTACCCCCCATCTCACAAAGCATACGAGTAAGACGGGCTAGGCATGCAGGACACTGCTGGAGAAACAAGGACGAGATCGTAAGCGACGTACTATTATGGAAGCCAGCACATGGACACGCTAATGTGGGCCGCCCAGTCAGGACCAACATTGACCAACTATGTATGGATGCTGGCTGCTGCGCGGAGGAACTCCCAGATTTGATGAATGATAGGGAAGGTTGGCGAGAGATTATCATGGATATCCGTGCAAACTGCGCGACATGATGATGAAATACTATCTGATGAGACTAGTCTCATATTGAGTTCTCTGGTCGAAATAAATTTATTATAACCAAATGACGATTTGTTAAGTCTTTCTCTCTTTGAAAGATATTGCTCTGTATATCATTGATTCATTATACATTCAGCTCTCTTAGGGGTTTATAAAAATCCTTATATAAATCTATTAGTTTGCACCTAAGTGAGCATAGTGTGAATGTACAGTGAAATTTTGATGATCCCAGATAGAATAATCCCTTACTTACCAGTCAATTAGATTTATATATATATATATATATATATATATATATATATATATAGTATGAAGAAAAATAATAAGACAAGCAGGAATATTTCTTATGTGTTGAGAACATCGTCATGAGAACATTTCTTATTTGAAGAAATTGTTTATAGATTTTTTTGAAAGGGAGCATAATAGAAGAACTATAAAAATTGAAGTGTTTTTGCGGGTTTGATAAATATATATATATATATATATATTCACTCAAAATAACCACCATTAGTGTCGATCATAGCTTCAATCCTGCTCCGGAACCTGGAGCAAGTTGATGCTACAGTTTCCCTGGGAAGGGTCTCAAAAACTACCATAATTCTCTCGATTAAATGGGGTTTTGTAGTACTGGCACGGCATATGGTGTCTTTCTCAACGGCGCCGCATACATAATAATCCATGGGTTTAAGATCTGGGGTGTTCGGTGGCCAAACATTGGGACTGGTGTAGTCGTAAAAATTCGCCGACAATCATTTTTGACTTTTCCCAGAGTTGTGGCAGGGGGCCGAATCCTGCTGCCATACACATGGCCGACCATTGTCTACCCTCGTTATCCAGGGCTTGACTACAGTGTTTAGCAACTCCACGTAGGCATCAGAATTCAACCTGATACCCTTTCTGCAGATTTTCGAGGAATTCTGCTGTATGAACGGAATCAGATCGTCTGTTATGTTGCTTTCTTCTAGCCACAGCCTCCATTGCAATTCTCCAGTTCATGCCTGATTATTTTTACAGTGTTTAGGGAGCATTGGGCAGCAACCATAATCTCCTTATTTTGATGGCCGGCGCAGATCATCATGAAATAAGTTATTCTCTTACATGATTCAGGTGGGTTCCAGTCATCCATTCTATCTGTCATCACGTATATGAATGAAGAAAGGTCAAAGCTTTTAAATGATGTGTAGTGTGCGTCAATACCTCCAACATACGGAGAAAAATAACCAAATATTAAGTTTCCTAATTTACCATGTTTCAACGTTATTCTATATTTACCTATTATCTCTTTGTCTCTCAGTTCTTTTTGTTGTTTTTTAGGGGGGAGTAGTAGCTAATGTGCTGGCCTGTGACATCTTAGTAAGCAGGTTCGAATTCTTATCACGGTCTAAGTTCATTTTCAAAATTATATCCTTGAAAGAGGTATGAAACCTCACATAACCCCAGCTAAGTATTCCGTTGTACTACTACTTGTTTTTTTTTTACAAGGATGGCTTTAGCATTAAATAACCCACGAAGGTTGATATGCCATTAGAGAAACCAAATCTTTTTTTTCACCCCTTTTACTTGTATTCTACATAAAATGCAAAGCGAGAATTTAGTAGTCATCTTTTACCTTCTTTATCTTACGTGGTGCAATATTTAACGAGTTAAAACCATTGTTAGTTATTTGAATTTGTCGGACTGTTGTACTCATCTTTTTTCATATACACAAGGTTTCGGCCGATGTGCCGTCCGGCCTTCTTCCGGTATTTATTGTCGAACTCGGGATCCTTCTCTTACAACATAAAGTCTCCCGAGTTTGAGAAGAACGTTCTCGAGTTCGAAGAGAATGTTCCCGAATTCGACGATAAACATCCGAAGAAGGCCGGATGGCACAACGGCCGAAACGTTGTGTATATAAAAATAAAGATGAGTATAACTGTCTGAAAAATTAAAATAATACAAATTATCAAGCCTCATCTAGAAAATTCAGACCAATATCATTGTTAGTGAGTTCGATCGATTCTCGATGGATGTCCTTTACTTAAAGCCTTGTGCCACACTTAAGCAAACATTAGGAAATAACTATCTTCTGTCTTTCTTCGCATTATTTATTTTCATTTCTTTTTTGTTTTCTTCTATTATTTATATCCTACTACTTTTCTCGATTTATTTCTTTACTAGAAGTGGCTACCCGGTGTTGCCTGGGTAGATGGGGGATAATAAAAAGTTAGTCTCGCAGATCCATTAATTGTTTTCGTTTTAAACAATTGATTTATGTTTTAATCACGAACGCAACCAATGACTTTCCCTTATCTTACTATGCACATCCTAATTTGTAAATATATTCCCTGATATAAATAAAATATTCATCTTTGGGCACAAAAAGCAAGATCGTGTGATAGTGAATGTGTGTATATATATATATTTACTTTGTCATTAATTGCTTTATTTTAGCAGTTTGTTCTGAACATACACACCAACTGTCCTTTGTATATGTATAGAGTACCGTTATGCTAAAAGTGTTTGCTATTACCACTACTAATTCTGCCACTGCTTTAAATTTAGGCACAGTGTAGCTAAAAACCCGATTACTTTAGTGAATAACATCGAATTAAAACGATCCACATGGCACAATAGATATAGGCTGCAGCCCAGAGATAACTGTCACTTAGAACTGTATTAACTCAAAGCCTATATCCGTTGTGCCATGTGTCCAATTACAGGTTCAATTCTGGCCAAGGGCGACAGTAACATATACTGATCAACACAGCTTGATATTTGTACCTGGTCATGGTTAACGAAATGAAAACAGTCTGCTCCCGTGGATTGAATAAAGGGTTCGATTAAAATTTCCGTGAAGGCTCCCGATTACAAGTAGTTTCGAGAGTTCGAAGAGAAGGTCCTGACAAGAAATACTCGAAGAAAGCCACAGAACACATCAGCCGAAACCGTATGTAGATAACAAAACAAAAATATGAGGACAACTGTCTGAATAATACAAATAATACAAAAAGATAATTTTTAATAAAAGAATTGCAGTTTTAGGAGTACCATTCCGAAAGCCGAATCTAAGATAATGTGTCGCAGTTTGCCCATGATTGTGCAAGACTAAGATTAGTTTGATCTATTACCGCACCTTCTTTTTTCAGCTTCTGTCGTCACATTTCGTTTTTTTTTTCTTCCTTCGGCATGTAATTCACTTTAACTAGTTTCTGTGATTAATTGTCTCTCGTGTTTTTGTTTTATTTATTTTCCTAATTGTAGATTATTTCAATTGATACATTTTTCTTGCTTTTTTATGTCATGTCTTTCGATTGTCTCTACAATTTTATTGTTTCAGCTTTTTACTTTTATTCTAAACTGTTTCTTAATTATTCTGAACGTATTCTTTTATTCTTCCTTTTTTTCTTTTTAATTTCGTTCGTTTTCTCTTTTTTTATACCTTTTCTTATTTTATTTTCTTTTCTTTCTCTTTCTCTTTTTCTTATTTTCTTTTTTTCTTCTGTTTCTTTACATGATTTTTTAATTACTCTCTCTTTATTTTATTCTCCTTGTCTGTTGACTTGTCTTTCTTTTCTTTTTATTCCTTGTTTCCCTTTACCTATTCGTTATAAATGCAGAATAGCACGCAAGAGATATTATCATTTGATTACTTATAAAAAGTATTATATTTCATTACATTTAACGGAAAAACTGAAATCTTTGAGACGTTCGGTTTAAAGCAAGGGTTAGTTTTAGGGTTAGGTTTAGTGTTATGATTAAGGTTAGGTTCATTCGGGTAGTTTCCGCAATCTAATACTAGTTATACAAAAAATGCAATTCTAATGATATTATCTCTTGCGTGCTATTCTGCATTTGTACTGTGTCAGGGTTAGTGTATGCTTCTTGGGAAGTTTCCGTAATCTAATGATATTTATACATATAATGTGATTCTAATGATATTATCTCTTGCGTGCTCTTCTACATCTGTACTCTGTCAGGGTTAGTGTAGGCTTCTTGGGATGTTTCCGTGATCTAATGGTATTTATTCATAAAATTTGAATCTAATGATATTATCTCTTGCGCGCTATTCTGCATTTGTACCACCTAGTTTTTTTCTTTTTTTCCTGATTTTTCGGCTTTTGTCATCTTTTTCCATCTTTTCCTAGTTTTACAATAATTTTTCTTTCGTTTTTCTCTTTTTCTTTTTTCTAATTGTGCTAAATTTCTTCTTTTTTCTTTTCATTCTTTCTCTACTTTTCCTTCTTGTTCCTTTTTTATTTCTTATTTTCGTTTATCTGTCTTTTTCCTTTCATCCTTTTCTTTTTCTTCTTTTTCTTTTTTTCTTTTACATATTGTCTTATTGTCTTTTCTTTTTTTAGATTTTTTCTTTCCCTTTTCTTTTCTTTCCTTTTCTTTTCTTTTTTTTTCTTTTTCCTTCTGTGTTTCTTTTTCTCTTTTCTCTCTTTTTCTTAGTTCTCTTCTTTATTCTTCTTTTACCTTCCCTTTTTTCTTTCTCCTTCCCTTTTTTTTTCCTTTTTTCTTTTCCTTATATCCCATCGTTTCCCAATTCTCCTTCGCCATATTTCATTTCAATTTTTCATAGATTTCATATATATATATATATTTATATCATTCCTTTTTCATTTTTTCCTATTTTCATTTTTTCTTTATTTGTCCTCATTTTTCTTTCTCTTTTGTTTTTCTTTTATAAAGTCAATTATTAATCTACTGTCTTTTGTCATTTTGTAAATCTCACCTTTTCCCATTCAGTC
>CM042144.1:3266066-3271066 GCA_023376005.1 Doryteuthis pealeii | reverse complement strand
TCTGTCCGTATCTCATAGTCAAGTCCA
Organism: Doryteuthis pealeii; assembly: GCA_023376005.1. Taxonomy (NCBI): domain Eukaryota; kingdom Metazoa; phylum Mollusca; class Cephalopoda; order Myopsida; family Loliginidae; genus Doryteuthis; species Doryteuthis pealeii. Next base: position 3,271,039 of record CM042144.1, on the reverse strand, counting down.
CTCTGACCCGGAGTGGTAGTACCTGTTAGGGTCCCATCTATGGTTTAAATAGAAAAATGTATTTATAAAAAAATTGTATTATCCACTAAGAATTGATTTATTTCAAAACTTTATTGGCATTAAATGACCCACTGAGGTTGATATGCCGTAAAACAAAAGAAACCAAACAAACTCATAGTCACAAAGAATCTTATGCGTTTCATTCTCAAGAACAGATTCTGGTTTGTGCAAATAAAATTTGTTGCATGGTAAAAAGATTACTGTCCTGAAAAATTCTCAGTAGACCACCTTTCCAGCCTAGCCGTGCCAAGACTTTTATTCTCATTGTGCATTATTTATTAATATTATTATTATTATTATTATTATTATCATCATCACATTACTGACGCTGGTGTTATTTTACAAGAGCCTGACTGACAGCAAGTCTCCTCAGGTCTCCAGGAATCTTCTGAGTATTCAAGCCGATCTTAACAACATTGTCGTTTGGATAGTTTCAATTTTTACTCTGATTTCCAGTTCATCCAGACTTTTTCCCAAACCCTTGGGGACAGTTCCAAGTGCACCAACAACAATCGGTACGAGCGTTTAACTTCATGTTCCGCATATTTTTCAGATTTCTGGCAAGGTTCAAGTATTTGTCTATGTTTTCGTTTTATACTACAGTATTCCATGGTGTCTGACTTACAGCAAGTCTCCTCAGGTCTACAGAACTTTTCTGAGTATTCTAGCCGATCTCACAAGTGCCATCTGCATAGTCTATATTCTATTTCCAATTTATTCAGTCCTTTTTCCAAGCAAGTAAGGACCGTTTCAAGTGCACCAAATACAATTGGTATCCCGACACTTTCGTATTCCAACAACTTTCTCAGCTGTCTGGCGATATTTGAAGTATTTGTCCATCCTTTCATTTTCTTTCAAATTTAATCTGGGGTCTGCTGAAACAGTAACATCTACGCGACAACTTTCTTCTTCTTCTTCTTCTTCTTCTTCTTCTTCTTCTTCTTCTTCTTCTTCAGATTATGATAGCCACAATGTTCTCACTTTTGGCTGAAATTAGATGACACAAATATTTTCACGAACAAGATGATTCGGCCGCAGATAATCGGAAAGCTTTTCACAAGCCGGGATGTAGAAATATTATCTGTAGACAGCTTAACTCAGATGTATTTTAAGCATCATATTCTTATAAGTATATGTGTACTAGTTGGCTTAGACCTCGTTAGATACCTTCAAAATGCTAACGTAATTGCTTCATAATGCTGAATAATGCTTTAATTGGTTTTAACGGCATGCAAATCTCTCTTGGGTTATTTTTTGCCTATTCTTTAGGGAATCGCGTTCATTTTACTTTCGTATTTTTCTGTATTTTTCCTAACCCTTTTTTGCGCACGGTCTTATCGAATACTTTTCACACAGATCTTTTTTCCCGTAGCTAAGACTATAAATAATGATCCCTCTCCGGTTTGGTTTGGTTGGTTTGTTTTACAGCATATCAAACACGGTGGGTTATTTAATGCAGACAAAGTTGTGAAATAAATTCATTCTTAATGCATAATACAATTTTGTTTATGAATTCATGTTTTTCTATTTAACCCATAGATGGGACCCTAACAAGTACTACCACTCTGGGTCAGATTGGACCAGGGAGCAATGGTGATGAAGGGGTGCTCCACATTCTCCAAACCTCCAGAACTGGAACCTCACCATCAGTTTAACGTCATTCCCAGGACATGTAGACCCCCAGAAACCGCCTTCTAGCACCCATATGATAAGAAGGATAGGGATTGCCATAAGGGCAATATGGTTGGGGCAATCATATAGGTGCTAGGGCTTGACGTGGCCAGCCGATTGATCGGAGGGGTCCTCTTCGACCGCCCATCTAGCCCAAGAAAAAACTAAAGTGGAATACTGCAAGTCATGGACTGCTCAGCCACCTGGGTTCTATCCTTAAGCATCACGGGTCGACACCCACGGCCAACAGGTGGCCCTATTGGGGGAGTCTTACCCCTCTGCAGAGGTGCAGTCGGTGCATGCTAACGCTCCAGAATCCCTCTCCGGGTAAGAGAGGACATTTATCAATAATGGGGATTCGCTTCCGGTTTTTGTCTGTAACAAAAATTACATCACATTACCCAAAATCGTCATAACATAGAATAAATACACTCAAAATTTGAACATGCAACATTAGACAGTCCTCATTGTTTTTTAAAACAAGTTTTAATAAATACATGACTGGTATTATATATCTATATATAGTTTTTTTAATACATATTTAAAGTTTACATTTCAAATTGTTTTATTTTTTAAGCGTTTTTATGAATTTGATGATTTTACTTACTTAGGGTACAAACTCGCTGACATTGAATTATTTACTCCCACCCCTCAGACAATGTTTCAAAAATCTACTTTTACATCACCCGGAGGGTTTTTTTTTAGTTTCGGCGAGGATCGAACTCACTGCCTTCTGCGAGTAAAGCAGAATTGCAGCACAGTTGTTTGTATACTGGATCATTTGCATGCGATGTTTGTATACTGGGTCATTTGCATGCGATGTTTGTATACTGGGTCATTTGCATGCGATGTTCTATATTAGTACATCTAGTACATGAAAGAAGACCTTCAGATCATTCCACAACCAACCGTCCTTCGGGACGGGGTCCAGTGTGCTTCGGCCACTGGATCGGTGGCTTGAATTAATAGCGTCGATCCCAGAGGGCCATCCCTCCAGGCATTACCTGCCCCCTTGGGACAGGGCTGGGTTTATTGCCCAGCGCCTGAGGCGCCCCCTTGAGGGGGAATGCCGATGGATCGACGCAATTTTTGTTCTTTCCACCCATGAGCTTCGGCTTGTGGGTGGGCCCACGTTAAAACGGAGCCTTGTGCCCAGCCCATACAAGTGGGGTATGAGGCAAATACCTTCACCGCAACCCGTCTTCGGGACGGGGGTCCAGTGTGCTTCGGCCACTGGATCGGTGTGCTTGAATTAATAGCGTCGATCCCAGAGGGCCATCCCTCCAGGCATTACCCCCCTTTGGGGCAGGGCTGGGTTTATTGCCCAGCGCCTGAGGCGCCCCCCTTGAGGGGGAATGCCGACGGGATCGACGCAATTTTTGTTCTTTCCCACCCGTTAGCTTCGGTTTCTGGGTGGGCCCACGTTAAAACGAGCCTTGTGCCCAGCCCATACAAGTGGGGTATGAGGCAAATACCTTCCACTTCCAACCCGTCCATCGGGGGTCCGGTGTGCTTCGGCCACTGGACCGATCGTGTTGAATTAATAGCGTCGATCCCAGGGGGTTTTGATAAAAATTGTAGAAGCCATTGGTTAGTTCCACAAAGAAACGAAAAATCGAACCCGATAATATACAAACGTTGGCAGTCTTCATTGATTTTTCCTCTTCGAGACAATATGTTTTACTGGTCCAATGCTCGACGCCACTGGACACAGGGTCCCGAAAAACCTGTTAAGTATTAATAATATCAATACTAGTTCCTTAATCTTCCGATCGTTACCATCTTGACTAGTTAAAAATTATACCGTCCAACTCATCGAAAATGAAATTTCAAAAAAATGTAAATAATGATTATCTAGTGTCGCTTATCCACCGAATTCTTATTTCTTATAAGTGTTGTGACGTCAGCTAAATAATGAACCATTCCGTTTTTAGTATAAAGAAAGAAAAGACGTGTTACACAGAAAAGATATAAGAAATAACCAAACATGAAAAGAAAGAAAGAGAGAAAAATAGTGAGTGGGATTTAAATCAAGATTATTATACTTTTTACATATTGAACTATTTCGTAATAGCTCTAAACATATCAAACGTTGTAATGATCAGATCATCATACTGTGGTATATCAACAGGTCCAGCTAGTTGATAATATATTTCTATTCTTCCATATTCGTACACACTGAAAATTCATCTCCATTCTTTCTTCATTTTATTTGTTAAGAGTATGGAACTTTCAAAAGGGAAACGACGAAATTCTTGCTGGAATTTCCCTTTATATATGATATCAGAAAATGTAATAAGAATTTCTCGAAAGGAGCATAATGCTATGGAACAATTCCTACCCTTCCGTATTACATAATAAATATAATGGAATTTTCTGGTGGGGTGCACAGAATCTTGTGGAATTTTCCTTTTCATTCCATACGAGCTGGGCCAATAGAAATTCCATGAAATACATACATAATTGCACGAACCCCTAAGAGAAATATTAGAATATAACCTTGTAGATATATTAGAACAAAATAATTCGTAAAAAAAGAAAATCTCCCTATTCTTCTATATTCGTACATACTGACAATTCACTTTCTTTCTTTCTTCATCCTTACCTCTCCTCCTCCTATCTTTTCTTTCTTCAGCTTCTTCCTGCTTTTCTCTTTCTCTAGGTACTCCCTTTTTTTATACCGAACCCGCTTTCTCCTCCCTACACATGCCAGAATAGATGTCTTTTTCAACCTCTTATACGTGATTAAAACATTTAGTTTCAGTAAATCAACCTACGGATACATAAATCCATATCTGACACTCAGAAACAATAGGATCTATTATTCAATTTTAAAAATTAATACCAAAACCGAAGACATTTTTTAAGTCAATTTCACTGTGAAATTTTAATATTAATTTTTGTCAAGTTTTTATTCATTTTAATAGTAAATTTTGGCTAAATTTGCAAATCGATCGGAAAATTAAAACATGTTACAGGGTGACCCAGAAAAACACAGAACCCAAAATATTCATTTATTTTCCCATTAAACTAACCCTAAAACCCAACTTGATATATTTTAGGAAAAAACTATTTCAGACATATTTACATCCTAAGGTAAAGTTATGGAAATTTTCATGAAAATTGGACCATAAATTGATTTTTCATAGAATTTTTTATAAAGCTGGTAGTCATAACTTGTTTTTGCCAACCATGCTGCAACAGTTGACATGGCGTAAAATCCATCCAACCAACCAACGTTT
>CM042144.1:3231066-3256066 GCA_023376005.1 Doryteuthis pealeii | reverse complement strand
TGGTCTCCAACTTATGTAAAAAAGTGAGACTAGGTGGACGCTCCTATCGTGAACGATAGATGAGGGTCAGCAGTGAGTGATTTTATTCCTCCCATGTTGTGCATGCTGTCAAGAAGACATTTTGTGTTTCCTCGAGTGTGACAGCAGCCCAGCCCCGCTGCGAACTATGAAGCCACACTGACAAACGAAATACTCCAAGGTGAGAGTTAAATGTTTTGTTTTAAATTTAGGCGGGGCCGATCTCTATTCTTCAGTCTATTTTGTTCAAAGCTCTTTAGTTTAGCGAAAAACGCCATTCTTCCGTCGATTAGATCTTCCAAGCACTCAGGTCAATATCGAGGCGCTTCAAATTGTCCTTCAATTTCTCTTTGAAGCCTAAGAGAGGACGTCTAATAGAACACTTAGCATTTGGTAATTGTCCGTATAAAATCTTCTTTGGAAGCCTGTTCTCATTCATTCTGACAATGGGACCAGCCCATCTAAGCTGAACCTTGGCATGTAGGTTTTCGATGCCAGCATTGTACATCTATTTAATATTGTGCTATTTCTTACTCTCTCGTCCCATTTTATACCGCAAATGACACGAAGACAACGCATGTGAAAGGCGTCTAGTTGGTTTATGTGCTTGCGGGATAATGTCCAAGTTTCAGCACCACACCGTAAAATAGAAAGCATGACTGCTCTGTAGATGTTAATTTTTATTTTAAGAGATACATCTTTGGTACTCCATAAACGATGTTTCAGATTGCCGAATGCAGTGCTAGCTATACCAATTCTGGAAAAAAAATCTTCTTATATAATAGAGATGTGTGTTTTTTTGTCTGTAACCGAAACTATATTTCTATTCAAGTAACAATTCCCTTAGTTATTTACGTCACATTCTACAGGATTTTATTTTTATTTAAACATCAATTATTAATAAAATTGTTTTGCATTATTAATACTGTTGGTAATATCTACATACTCATAACATGCAATTGTATTTATATACAACAAAATAGCGGTTTAAAGTGTGAAAGGGAAGGCTAATTTGCATATTGATATTAAAAATCTGATTTTAATAAATATGTGCTTAGTATTACTGATTTCTAATTGTTTGGTTTTATCTTAATGACTATTATCTAAAATCTCAGGGATAAATCTTAAAAGAAATCAATTAACAAGAAAAAATAACTGTCATTTTATTCTTTACTTCCTATTTTAACTAAATAGTTAAATTAGGAAAATTTAAAAATGAAAGACGGGAGTGATGGAAGAGTAAGGTTCAGTTGTTCTATTTTTTTATTATACCCTTCTCTGTTTCAAATATTTTTATATGCTTTCTTATTTAGTTTCATTAGCATTTCTAATTTGATACGAATATTTTATTACATTAAAACTTAAATACTTGCCCCCGGAGGGTGCATATATTTGCTAGTATATATAATCACCATTAGGAAACGTAACAGTCATGGATATGAAATGAGATGAGTATTCCTTACTAAACCTTCTTTTATTTCTTATCTAAACGATTTTCCGTTACACCTAAAATACTCCATATATAATTAATCTGCCGTAGATCATCTGCTTATTTTAGGCGCCAAAGAGTCACGCTGTATTTTACCGAATGAAGGGCAGAAAAAAAATGAAGATGGATTATTCTCTTGGGTAATATGAAAAGCTTAATGTGTATAATTCACGGATAGAAATGAAATTCTGTCGGTACATAAATACGTCCGTGGGCTAAATATATAAAAATAGACTGAAACGTTTATTCACAAAAATATAGTTTCTTTGACATTCAGAACAATTCGCGGGTCGTTGAAATATAGACTTTTTTTCTCTACAAATGCCCTAGCACCTATATGATTTTCCCAACCCTATTGCCCTTATACAAGCCCCAACCCCTTTTTATAATATGGGTGCTAGAAGGCGGTGGCTGCGGGTCTACATGTCCTGGGAATGACGTTAAACTCTATCTGATGGTGAGGTTCCAGTTTTGTAGTTTGGGGAATGTGGAGCACCCCATTCATCACCATTGCTCCCTGGTCCACTCTGACCCGGGTGGTAGTACCTGTTAGGGTCCCATCTATGGGTTAAATAGAAAAATGTATTTATAAAAAAATTGTATTATCCATTAAGAATTGATTTATTTAAAAACTTTATCGGCATTAAATGACCCACTGAGGATAATATGCCGTAAAACAAAACAAACAAACCAAATCTACAAATGCTTTTTCATCCCGTCCTTGAGCCAGACTGGATAAAATAAATACTCCAAAAGGTCACATGTGTTTGATTGCTGTGTCTCAACCAAAGTTGCTGTAGACAACGCCGAGATGAATAGATGAAGACGTGTTCCATCAGGAAAAAAAGAAAGGTCAGACACGTGGCCACAGAAAAAATATCACTCACATTTTTACTGTTGCCAAGACACGCCAACCTTATTCATAGGAGCAAGAATATGCGCCCTTCTCCTGGCGTAAGTATTTAAGTTTTAATGTCATGAAATATATCAAATCATAATGACTAACGAAATTAAATAAGAACGCATATAAAAAGATTGCACTTATCTTTATCATATTTTAATTGCTTTCTATCTAAAAATTATTCATAGGATTGATTTAAATACGTTATAGAAAAAGATAATAATATTAGATATCAATAATACCAAGTAATGATTTATTAAACCCGGTTTTGTTAAAACCAGTATGCAAATTAACCACCCCATATATTATGTAAACATTTATCTCTTAGTGATGTATAAGACACATTGCAAGATATTAAATGCAGTAATAACACAGGGTATTTGAGGCAAATCTGACTCAGATTTTCATAGATGCATCGTTAATAAATAAGATTTATTCTATGCATTAATATTAATGATTTTACTATGAATTCAATACTTATGGAATTCCCGGGGGTATTGTTATGGAAGCAGTGATATAGTTTCGGTTACAGACAAAAAGACACTGAAACTCCATTACAATAATATTCTGTAGACATCTACGGGGAAACCTAAACCATTGGCTTTCTTGGTATATCAATCTTTGCTGGTTTATTTATTGTTTGTTTATTGGCATATCAACCCGTCTGGGGTTATGTAATGCCTAACGGTTAGGAAGTTAACATATCGTGTATTTATATTTATACTTTTTAGTTATTGGTTTTAACAATCTGTTAGCATTATTGGGGATTATGTTGTATGGCATTGATTTGTTTCATGTCTATATTCTATGGTATAATTTTATTTCCCTCAAAAAAGAGAGAATCCTCCATGTTGACATTTTCACACAGATCTTTCATATTGTTTGCTTTAAAACTTTAAAAGAGGTGAGAGGAGAGAGAGGGAAGAGTGAGAGAGAGAGAGGGAAGAGGTGAGAGGAGAGAGAGGAAGAGAGAGGAGAGGGAAGAGGTGAGAGGAGAGAGAGAGAAGAGGGGAGAGAGAGAGGGAGAGGAAGAGAGAGAAGAGGAGGAGGAGGGAGAGGAGGAGGAGGGAGAGAAGGAGGAGAAGAAGGAAAGGGGGGAGGGAGGAAGAGAAGGAAAGAACTCTTAAAATAGTTTTGACAAACAACAAGAGAGTCCCTTTGTTTTGAATCCCAAGTTTTCCTTCTTTTAGATTTGCAATACTAAAGTTAAAGAGTCCAGTCTTTCGCTAAGAATGACTCTTGTATCAAGGGTCTCTGCATGCATTTCAGTGGTTATTTAACGACTGGTGTTACCGCTTATCTATGGTCTTACTCCATCAAAGATTTACCAGCATTGTTTACTCATCTATGCATATTCTCACAGGCTTGAGAAGCTCAAACGTTTGCGAATATTTTTTTCTAAAACGACATTAAATGTGCATTTGATTTAAGACTTATTATTTGTAAATAGACAGTGCTCAATATCATTGATAGAGCATGAACATGGAGCCAACTCTTGTTACTGACAGTTTCTTGCCTAAGCAATCTTGGGGCCATATATATATATATATCTGACTTAGCCCTGAAGAGCATTAAGCGAAACTTTTAGTAGGTTCGTTTGACTCATTAGATTTATCTTTATATATATATATAGGTTCGTTTGACTTATCTTTATTATTTGCTCTACTTAGGTATTGAGCACTTTTACTTATTAGCTTTGGTCTCCTGGCGGGTTTGTATGTATATATGTATCTTATATATATATGCATATAAATTGTTTTTTTCTTTCGGCAAAGATATTGTGCTAATAGATTATTTTTTGTTGGTACGATTATCTTGGTCTTTTCTTTTTTACAAACAATTTTTTCTTCCCGGTTGATGTTTGGTAGTATATTTTTATAATCAAACTATTTGCTGTTTTTTTTTCTCACTGCGAGGATTTACCAACAAGTTTGGTATATTATATTATATATATATATATATATATATATATATAATATATATATATATATATATTACATCCTCTTTAGAATTTTTCAGTCCAGAGCCCTAAATGGGTTTATTAAAAATTGCCTAAAAATGGCCTTTTCATTTGAAGTTACCTGTTATTTCCCTTTAATATAAGACTTTTAAATATGTTTAATATTACATTTAAACAAAGGCTATCATTTGGGGCAGATTAGGAAACGAATGTGACTTCCGCCGGTGGAATGATGCAGTATAGGATGATAAGATATATATATATATATATATATATATATATATATATATACATATATATATATATATATATATATATATATATATGAGAGAGAAATTTGATAGGTATATATTAGTGATAGATTTTCGTGTCAGTAAGGTCATCAACAAAATAACCTTTAGGGATCAAAAGTTGAAAATCTCAGCTTTAGTATAATATATATATATATATGAGAGAGAGACAGACATACAGACAGACAGACAGAGACAGAGACAGAGACAGAGAGAGAGAGAGAGAGAGAGAGAGAGGTCAGGGGAATCGATGCTATTAGCATACCTTGCCGATGATGATGATGATGATGATGATCATGATGATCATGATGGAATGCAAAGTAAGTAATTTTGAGTAAAAATGCTTTCTAGGATATCAGCATTTCATTTTTTCCTTTTTTTTTTTTTTTTTCCTTTTTTAAACGATTTTGTCGTTTAGATATTTGATAAGAGACAAGCTCTACTCTGTCAATTTTTTTTACCGGACTCATATTTCGAATGTAACCCAATCAAGTGAAAAGTGTTGAGAGAAATAAATAAATAAAAAAAACTACTCGATCTTGACACTTGGTAAATAATCCGAAAACACGTTTAAAAGGGAAATTGGTGAATACTGATTCTGAAAGGAATTCTAGAAATACCAAATATTTATCGCAAAGGGAACAGGTTTTCTACAATCTGACAAAAAAATATGCAAACCTAATGTTTTAATTTATAAACATAGTGCTTAAAAAATTGAGGAAAAACGGATAAAGCACAAACAACTTCATTCAATTGATATTTCGTCTCGGTATGTTCACGAAGCTTAGTCAGAAGATTTATTTGAGACAATAAACTACCGTCTGTTTATATGTTGAAAAAGTAGAGGGAGATGGAGAAGAGGAGGGGGTCACACCTTTTGATGCATCCATTCTTCTCCCCCCCCTCTCTCTCTCTCTCTATATATATATATATATATATATATATATATATATATATATATATATATGTGTGTGTGTGTGTGTGTGTATAGAGAGAGTCATGGCTATGTGATTTTGAATTCTAGTTGCACAATTATATTTTCTTTTGGACTAATATCCTTGAGAAAGGTATGAATTCTCTCTTTTCTCAGTTATGGGTTAAATAATACCACGACTATTCTTCTACAGGGCTGCTTTGTCAGTAAATAACCCATGAAGGTTGATATGCCATTAAACAAAGAAACCAAACCAAACTATTGGGAATGTGCATATTTACAACCCAATTTACCTTTAATTTACAAATTGGATTGGAAATTACATTATTCTATATGTAAGAGCATTTTAATGGTGTTCCACTAATAAAAATCTAGATAAAATGTTATTTCTACTTTTGTTGTAATGTTTTTAATATTTTGAGATGAGGCTTGATGTGAATAATTTTCATTTTTCGGGCTGTTGTTCTCATTTTTATTTAGTTTATTGTGGTATATATAAACTCAACGTTTTCGTGAGTTTTAAAAAAATGTCTTTAAAAAAAACTGAGTACCCATCAAGAATGAATCAAACAAAATGTCTACGGTAGGAAATAACCCAATGTGTTGTCATGCCTTAAAATCCAACCAACCAACCAACCAATCTTTCTTTCTTCTTTTTTTTCCGGAATAATCGTGATTCTTCTCGGGACACGTGTCGGAATGATAGGCGTGCAAAAAAAAAAAAAAAAAGAAAGAAAATAAACGGAATGTTATAGGCGTATGTTTCGTGTATTTGTGTTATGAAAAAAAAAGTACTGTGTTTTTATTTTGAAGCACGAAATGATGGTGTATGTCCGAGTTAAAATAAAATAATGTTCAATAAATACTGTAACTTACAAATTGTATTCTCCTTAGTAAATAATTTTCTGAATAATATGCAACTTGCAAATCATCTTCCAGTACAAAAAAAAAACATTAACTTCAAAAAAGTTTGTATATATATATATATATATATATATATATATATATATATATATATATATATATATATATATATATATATGCAAGTATTTTAGTTAAATTTTATATAAAATATCATATTAAATTAGAAAGGCTAATGAAACTGAATAAGAATGTAGATAAAAAGATTTTGAACAGAGGGGGTATGATTGAAAAATAGAACAACTTTGAAACTAACTCTTCCATCATTTTCCGTTACTCCCGTCTTTCATTGCTAAATTTTCCTAATTAAAATGTTTAGCTAAAATAGGAAGTAAAGAATAATATTACAGTTATTTCTTCTTGTTAATGGATTTCTTTTAAGATTTATTGAAGAGATTTTTGCTCATATTCAATAAGATAAAACCAAACAATTAGAAATCAGTAATACTAAGCATATATTTATCAAAATCAATTTTTTAAGATCAATATGCAAATTAGCCTTCCCATTCACACTGTAAACTGCTATTTTGTTGTATATATAAATACAATTGTATGTTATTAGCATGTAGATATTACCAACAGTATTAAGTAAGTTAAAACAATGTTATTAATAATTGAAGTTTAAATAAAATAAAATCCTGTAGAAATGTGACGTAAATAACATAAGGAATTGTTACAATTGAATAGTAATATAGTTTTCGGTTACAGACAGAACCCATTCATTATAATATATAAATATAATATATAGAGAGAGAGAGAGAAAAAGAGAGAGAGACTTTCAATCCAGATACAGTTGGTAAGTCTACAGCAATATTTTAACATTAATTTATTTAACTCGGACATCCACCATCTTTCATGTTTAAAAAAAACATGTACTTTTACTTACACACAACTACACACACACATACACACGTATATACTAATATATAATATAATAAGATAAAATATACAAAGGTTTTACATATCTATTTATTAGATGACAAAAGGAACATTCACAACCATATTGGTTTCATGCGATGCAATCATCAGGTGAAGATGTTCAAATGTAAGCAAAATCGAAAAAAAATCGAAAAAAATTCAAAATTCAATAAACATGGCGATGCGTATGATTTGATAAAATGATTGTGTGCATGTATGTGAAGGTGAATTGATGTATGAGAGTGTTATCGGCAGCATAAAGGTTACGTACGCGTATTAACTGGTCACACACATATCCAGGAAAAAGCTGAAACAGTGACCATCTCACACTATAGTATATATATATATATATATATAAATATATATATATATATATATATAATATATGGAAAGAAATCTTCCTTACGACATAGGAGTTTTTTTTAAAACGTGTCGCGGTTTGCAGAGCTCAATGTGTGGTCTTATTGTAGTCACAGAGCAAATTTATAAGTAAAAATATAGCAAAAACTGAGATTTTTTGCTTATAGTCTATTTCAGGAAGCTTAGACACAGTGTCTAACTCTCCTAAAACCATTCAGATGCGTCAATGAGCCGCCCGCGAAGCTGTGCCTTTAATGACTTTTCCCAGGAAAATTTGTGAAAACATGGAACAGTGCAAATATTTATCTTTTCATTTTTTGTTACTTTTCGCATCTTCCACCGCTGCTGAGTCCTAACCACGTCCTGCCGAGTTCCAATAATATCGCAGTAAAGGCCATGGGTCAACCCCGACATCACCTATAATATGATTGCCCCACAATACGCGCGTTATTGCTCTCAATAACCCTAATACGGCAAGACACGCGAATGTCTCTATAAAGGCATATCAAGAGGACTGAATCTAGAAAGCGAGTGAGCAAGTAGCAAGTAAAATCGTTGTATCACTCATAAATTGACCACATGATCAGTTAAAGAATATCTCTGATCTGATGTATAGAGATCCAGTTTTGGAGGTGGAAATTGTGGCTTAATGGAGCAATCTCCTTCATCGCCTCAATGTGTGCTTTCTCTATCGGTACCTATTGAAATGCTCTTTTGAGGGGTCCATACTATGGGTAATAATTGAAGATGAAAAATGTATTTATGTAATAAAAAAAGCAAACAAAAACTCTTCTGTAGCTCATTTTATATAGACTTTATTTATTTCATAAATAATTATTTATCCGTGTACCATTATAAATAAGATCCCCATCTTGAGCGTCTTGATATGTTCGTTGAAACAATAAACCAACTCAAACACTTTTCCTTTAGAGAGAAGTCGACTCTACGATTGAGTAGTAACCCGAACTGCATGACCGCATAGCTCTATATCCAATGTTCTATTCCAAGACAATTGTTTAATCACTCATTTATTATAGCTAACAGTTAACCCCCAAAAACATCTGGAGTGTTACGAGGGGAAAGAACTCAGTATTGTCTCTCTTTTCCTTAACCGGCATATTACTTTGAGTAATCTTTATCTCCTATTATAGCCTAACCATTAATGATGTTTATGCCTAAGTTAATGCTAAAGCACCATTTATTCATTAATATCTATAGATAACTCGAATTAAACGAAATTAGAAACTATGCTCGTTATTTAGTAAAGAGTTATAATTAACGTTTAACATAACAATACATGTACGTATCTTAGTAAGTGATTGGGAGTAATACTTATATTGGTATAATAAATCATAAAATATAATACAGTTTATGAATTATCAATGTTAGCTAATTGGATCTGTTTGTGGTGATAATATATGAAATAACTGTATAATATGCGTAGCTTTAAAATATCTCATGAATGATACAACGAGCATTAACATACCAACTCTAACTCCAATAACAGTAACGGCAGCCAACCAGATCAAAAAACCCCCCAAAAGTAGGCGGTGTGTGTGTGCTGATCGTCAACACCAAAGAATGGGGCCAAAAAACAAGTGGCATGAAGTGTAGCTCATATTAACAAGCAAAATAGGGTATGTTTTTAAGACATGCCACAACGGATAGCCCACAGAGAATATCTAGAAGCCAAAGATAAAGATAAAACTAATGATATTTAAAAAATGCCTGAATAGACTTACCAAAATTGAATATCTGTAGTTGACCAGATGAGATACTACAGGCAAACAAAAAGAAAAACATGTCACTTAAAACAAGAAAAAAAAAAAAAAAAAGACTAAAAACGAGTAAATACTGATAAAAAATAAAGAATTAAAAAGACCTATAATAAACATACTATATTAAAGAAAAAATATACATATAACTGAAATAATGCTGATGATGTTGTGATTGCCATATGCTGCTGGTGTTATCTTGGTGTAAATGTGTTTATTCGAAATTTTGCACTTCTACACAAAACGCCATTTAAATCCCCTTATATTTCTAATCGATTTTTTGTAGTAACCAACTGTAATACGTTATACAGATATCTGTTCCATTCAGATACTCCTACTCTTTTTAGCTCTTCTTTTCTATTTACAGTAAAAGACTCACCACCAGAGCAATCATTGCTACTGTTCTTTTGTCTCCTCTTCTTTGCAGTGGACCAATTATATGACAGTGTCACTGCACTTATCAATAGGTACACAATACCCTCATACTTACAACACAATTCCGCTTCGAGAAAGATTAATATTTTTTCACAGATAGCATTTTCTTTTATTATATTTTTCTCTTTTTTTTTTTCTGCATTATCTTCTTGAATCTCCCCCCCCTACACACACACCAGCTGCGGGTTCATTCTTCAAGGTTCTTTCTCCCTGTTTCCTGTGCTTTCTTAACGCCTTTGTAAACCTTGTCTACTCGTTCGCCTATTATTTGACTTCTTACAGGTTGATGCTGTCTAGCTACCTACCTCACTTTTGTTTCGTTCCATCTCATTATTTTCAACTATTTTGTAGAATTGTCTTCGTAATGATTGTTTTTATCTTTTGGTTTGATATTTGATTTTCCATCAGTTCCCCCCTCCCTTTATCAATACATATTCTTACTTTCTTTCTTTCCTCATTAGTTTCCTTCTTTCTTTCTTTTATTTCTCCATTCTTTTCTTTCTTCTCTCTCTCTTCTTTCTTTCTTTCTTTCTGTTTTATTCCCGTTATCTATACATTTTCTTTCTTCTTTCTCTGTAGTTTTCTTTCTTTCTTTCTTTCTTTCTTTCTTTCTTTCTTTCTTCCTTCATTGTTTCTTTCTTTCTTTCTCTCTTTCTTCTCTTCCTTCTTTTCTTTCTCCATTATTTTGTTTTCTTTTCTCTGTCTGTCTTTCTTCTTCATTCTTTCTTTATTTCTCTCTTTCTTCTCTTCCTCTTTTCTTTCTCCATTATTTGTTTTCTTTTTCTCTGTCTGTCTCTTTTTCTCATTCTTTTTTTCTCTCTTTCTTCTCTTCCTTCTTTTCTTTCTCCATTATTGTGTTTCTTTTTTACTTCTTTTCTTCTTTCCTTTCTATCCATTCTACATCTTTCCTTACTTTTCTTTCTTCTCAATTTCTTTTCTTTCTTTCTTTCTTTCTTTCTCGTTAGTTTTCCTTTCTTTCTTCTCTTAATCTTTCATTGTTTCTTCTTTCTTTCTCTTCTTTCTTCTCTTCCCTCTTTTCTTTCTCCATTATTTTGTTTTCTTTTTACTTTCTTTCTTCTTTCTCCATTCTTTCTTTCTTTCTTTCTTTCTTCGTTCCTATTCCCGTTATCTATACCTTTTCTTACTTTCTTTCTTTCCTCATTATGTTCTTCTTTCTTTTTCTCTTTCTCAATTATTCATCCACTTTCTCTCTTCTTTCTTTCCTTTTATTTCTCCATCCTTTTCTTTCCTTCTGTCTTTCTTTCTTACTTTCTTTCTGTCTCCGTTAGTTTCTTCTTTCTCTTTTTCTTTTTTTTTTCTTTCTTTCTTTCTTTCTTCTTTATCCTCATTGTCTTTTCTTCTTTCTCTCTTTCTTCGTCTTCCTTCTTTCTTTCCCATATTTGTTTCTTTTTGTTTTCTTTCTCAATTCTTTCTTTCTTTCTTTCTTTCTTTCCTTCTATTCTTGTTATTTTTTTCCTTCTGTCTTTCTTTTTTAAAATTTTTTTCATTCTTTTTAGCATTTTCCATTTTTCTTCAATTTTTTCTTTCTTTTATGTTTTCTTTCTTTCATTGCGGTTCCCTTCTTTTTCTATTTCCATTCGTGGTGTTCTTTCCTTCTTTTTCGATTTCTTTCTTTCACTCTTTAAATCTTTTCTTTCTTTTTCTAATCTCCATTGTTTTTTTCTGTCATTCCTTTCTGTCTATTGGTCTCTCTGTCTCTGTCTGTCTGTCTGTCTGTGTGTGTGGTGTCTCTCTCTCTCTCTCTCTCTCTCTCTCTCTCTCTCTCTCTCTTTCTCTCTCTCTTCTCTCTCTCTATCTTGTTTCACTATTATTTTTCCACACTTTATCCTTACTTTCTTTATCAATTCTCTCATTATTCTTCATTTCATCATGTTCGTTCTTTTCTCTTCTGGCTCTCAATTATTTCCTTGTTTTTCTTTTCTTTTATATTTCATTCTTTTCACTGTCTTCTCTCTTTTCGCTTTCCTTTCTTCTCTTTCCTCTTCAACTACACTATACGCTTTTTGTCTTCAGTAATTTTTTTTCTTCTCAAACCTTTTTTCTCTTTACTTCCTCTTTTTACTTTTCATTTGTCTTTGTCATCTCTTTCTCTGTCCACTTTTCTTTTGTCTCACCTGTCTGTCTGTCTGGCCGTGTCTCTATTTCCAACTCTTTTCTCTATTATTTTGCTTTTTCTTTTCTTCAGTCTTTTATAGTACTATCTTTATAACCTTTCTTACTTTCTATGCTGTCGTATTTTTCCTGTTCTTTTTCGCCACCATTTATCGCTCCAAATTCGTTGATTTTCTTCTCTGTATAATTTATAATCTTCTTTGAAAAAAAACAACTTTTATTCCTCTGCCTGTATGTCTGGCCTGTATGTCTGTCTGTCTTCTGTCTCTCTTCTGCTCATTTACTCACTCCCAGCCTTCTCTCTCTCTCTTCTCTCCTCTCTCTAATATATATATATATATATATATATATAATATATATATATATTAAAGATATCTACTGAGTCAGACGAACCTACTATTAGTTTCGCATAAAGCTCTTCAGGGCTTCTGACTCTCAGATTTTAGCCCTGAAGAGCTTTATGCGAAACTAATAGTAGGTTCATCTGACTCAGTAGATTATCTTTATTACTTGCTCTACTTAGGTATCTTTTTACAGATTAGCTTCTCCTAGCGGTTATATGAATATATATATATATATATATCTTATATACATATATATACATATAAATTGTTTTTTTCTTTTGGCCAAATACTATACCAATAGATTATTTTTTGTTGGTACGAATATCTTGGTCTTTTCTTTTTTTCAAAAAATTTTTTCTTCCTGGTTGATGTTTGGTAGTATATTTTTACAATCAAACTCTCTGCTGGGTTTTTTCTCTCCGCAAGGATCTACCAACACGCTTGTTTTATATATATAATATATATAATATATATATATATATATAATATATATGAAAATAAATAGTTAGAAAAAACAAACACATGATGTTATTTTCACACTGTCGGATTCACTTCCATTCATTTTCCATATCTATCTATCTATCTATCTATCTCTACATGTCTATCTATTTCTCTCTCAACATCTTACATCATCACAAATATTTTTCTCTTTTCCCTTTCATTTTCTTGTGTGCTTCTCAACCTTCCCTCTCCTCTCTCTCTCTCTCTCTCTCTCTCTCTCTCTCTCTCTCTCTCACACACACACACACACACACATACACACACACACAATAAATTCTCACAACACTTTTTTTCCCTATGCTACTTTCTTATTTCTCTTCGCATTCTCTGTCTCTCTGTCTCTCTCTGTCTCTCTCTGTATGTCTGTCTCTGTGTCTGTGTCTGTGTCTCTCTCTCTCTGTCTCTCACTCTCTGTTTCTCACACTCTCTCTCTCTCTCTCTCTCTATATATATATATATATATATATATATATATATATGTATATATACTGTTTTCTTTATTCTTCTTTTGACTTCATTTTCTCTTTATTTTCTGCATGGCATTAACATTTTATTTATTATTCTTTTCTTTCTTTAGTACTTTCTTTTCTCTCGTTTTAGTTTCTTCTTTCTAGAAATTGATTACTATGTTTCTTTAAAACAACAACAACAACAACAACAACAACAACTTCTCTTTAACTTTCTTTCTTCTATTCTTCACCAACTTGTTGATCTATATTACGAATGATTGTAGATGCGAGTGTCTTGTATGTTATGATTTCCTATAGAGGCGCCGACGTTATAGTTTCTATTATGGCAAGTAATGTCTTTCATAGATAGTGTCGTCAGCAAAGAGAAAAGAACGAACTATCAAACAATCATTGGAAGCACAAAGCCACAATCTGAACTCGATTCGAGACCAAAGTAGATAACTTGGAATAACAATTCTTGTAGACAGAAAAAACAATTCCCTAGCAGAAAATTCCGCTGAATCATCTGTAATCGATATTCCAGAGTTTGGTGATCAATAGAAAATCAATGAATCAAGTCTGTTCCTTTCTTTTCCCACATTGAAAACGATTCTCTGTATTCCATTCCCTTTTACAAACTTCTTTTTTCATCCGTTTAATTTTTTTTTGTTTTTTTTTTTTTTCTCAAAGAGCTGGATTCAAATGTTAGCCGTACTTTTATGCCGTAGAGGTTTTATTTCCACTTGCATTAGAAGGCGCTTTGTGTAATTGTTACCTTTATTGGAAATGGACATGAAGATATGAGTTCAAATCCTACACGACTCGTTCTCTCTCTTCTTGAACTTATATTCTTACCACACTTTTCCTCCCTCAATCTCTCTGTCACTCTTTCTTCCTATTTTCCCTCCTGTCTTTATTCATAATGGCTGGTACTATCATAACATTACTATTTTGAAAGATCCCATTGCTTATATATATATATATATATATATATATATATATTATATATAAGGTCTCCTACTAGGATACTTACATTTCCCTTTTCCAGGAGTATTTGTGCTATGTGAAATGCAAACTGCCTCGTTGAGGTTTTGAACTCGGATCATCTCTTTCCTGATGATAAGCATTACACAATCCACGCCTCTCTGTTAATCATTTCTGTGTATCTCTTATTCAGATCTCTGAATACGCAACAAAAATGAATAAAACAAAATGCCTTCGGCATAAAATAGCCCAACAAGGGTTTATTATGTAATAGGCATGGCGTGGAGTCGCGAGGGTGGCCTGATGTGTGGACAAGAACGGAAAAGTTTAAGTGATGATTTCGCGTGGTTTTATTGGATGAGCGAATGGTATGTGCCTAAGGGGAGAAAGGAGGGGTGAGAGGTCAGAGCGTAAATTGAAGCAGTAAGAATGTGTTAGCAGAGTAAATCATGAAATGTATTGCTCTCGGCAGTTGTAATGTGGGAGAAATAAATACTCATGACTAAAAAGAAGTGGTATTGTGTTATAACTAAAAATTCCAAATGGCACAAAGCAGGATAGCCCTTAGCCCCAAGTTGGCGTCCAGATTCCATGACATCATAGAACTGCCAGTCAAACTATACAGCTGCCAATCATCCAGGATTCCAGCCTTCTCCGATGTAGTACCGACACAGAATTAAGTATATTGAATATTTTTTATCCACATATCATTCACTCTACTAGAAGTAAGAGCCGTATCGTAAACAACTTTGACACGTAAACCTCGCTATTCGGAAATGAGTGCAAGACGTAACGAATAGTTGACAGGTCATCATCTCAGATATTACGACTAGGAGAAAGTAAACAAACGTTTATACACCTCTCATATATATATATATGATTATTTCTTTATCCCCACATCGTTCACTCCATTAGAAGTAAGAGCCGTATCGTAAACAACTTGGACACGTAAACCTCTCCATTCGGAAATGAGTGAAAGACATAACGAAGAGTTGACAGGTCATCATCTCAGCCATTCCGACTAGGAGTGAGTAAAGTAAACAAGCATCTTAACACCTCTATCCATTCCGACAAGGAGAGCATAGTGTAACAGGTTGACATACCGTAAAATCTAACTAACAAATACCAACCCTTTCCTACAACGATAACCATTACACACGTCCGCCTCCCTATTATTTATTTCGGTGTATCTCTCATTCAGAACATTTACCCAATGGCTTCTCCTTTGTCATTTTGATTGAATCGGTTCGACCAAACTGACTTTTGGATTTTAATCAACTATTTCCCTTTTTTTTCCTTTTGGCAAAATTCGAGAGGATTTTTCAAAGTCATTCGGTGTATTCGGCTTTTGTCGTTCTTTGTTTACAAGTACAAACGTTGAAGAGGGAAATATCGACGTAATAACAAAAAAAGAAACTAGCGAATATGGGACTCGAAAGAAGAGAAGTAGAAGACAGGGAAGAAAAGAGGAAAGTTGGAAGAAGAAGAAGAAGAAGAAGAAGAAGAAGAAGAAGAAGAAGAAGAAGAAGAAGAAGAAGAAGAAGAAGAAGTGACAACAACGACGTATAAGACGACAAAGATGAAGAAAAAATAGAAGGAGTTGAAGAAGAACACGACAGAAGAAGAAGAAGAAGAAGAAGAAGAAGAAGAAGAAGAAGAAGAAGAAGAAGAAGAAGAAGAAGAAGAAGAAGAAGAAGAGGAGGAGGTTAACGACGAAGATGACGAACAGTTATAAGTGACAACAACGATGTGTAAGACGACGAAGATGAAGAAAAATAGTTGAAGAAGAACACAACGACAAAATAACAAAAACAAAAATAAAGAAGAAGAAGAAGAAGAAGAAGAAGAAGAAGAAGAAGAAGAAGAAGAAGAAGAAGAAGAAGTTAACGAGGTAAATGACGAATAATACAATTTTTTATAAATACATTTTTCTATTTAACCCTAACAGGTACCACCACTCTGGGTCAGAGTGGACCAGGGAGCAATGGTGATGAAGGGGTGCTCCACATTCCCCAAACCTCCAAAACTGGAACCTCACCATCAGATAGAGTTTAACGTCAATCCCAGGACATGTAGACCCTCAGTCACCACCATCTAGCACCCATATGATAAAATGGGGTTGC
Source organism: Doryteuthis pealeii (assembly GCA_023376005.1). NCBI lineage: Eukaryota > Metazoa > Mollusca > Cephalopoda > Myopsida > Loliginidae > Doryteuthis > Doryteuthis pealeii. The sequence goes on along the minus strand of CM042144.1, from coordinate 3,239,531 downwards.
GGCTTGCCATAAGGGCAATAGGGTTGGGAAAATCATATAGGTGCTAGGGCTTGACGTGACCAGCCGATTGAACGGATGGGGGTCACTCCGACCGCCCGTCTAGCCCAAGAAAAGCCTAAAGTAGAATATTGCAAGTCATGGACTGCTCAGCCACCTGGGTTCTATCTTTAAGCATCACGGGTCGCCACCCACGGCCAACCTCCAAAACTGGAACCTCACCATCAGATAGAGTTTAACGTCATTCCCAGGACATATAGACCCTCAGTCACCGCCTTCTAGCACCCATATGATAAAAGGGGTTGGGACATAAGCAAATAGAATAAAAGAGGATACAAAAGAATAAACAGTGAAAATTCCTTGGTCAGAAACAAAATATTGAAGATTAGAATTGCCGATGGTAAAGTCATTATACACATTACATACAGGGGAATCTCTCCTTCTGATAAAAACGAGCTTTTACAGTTGTGTGGCTGCTTTTATTTGCTTTAAACCTCCAGGAACATCCGTCATTTTCTCCTTCCTTGGTTGGTCTTTTTTGTTTCAACCAGATACTTTCGAGATCGGAAGGTTGTTAAATGTGTCTAGAAAACCGCAACACTTTCACATAAACCACTTCTTCTATATTAGTATTAGTATTAGTAGGAAGCGCGTGGTGTAATGGTTAAAGTCATAGGAAATGTACTCGTCGTCCCGAGTTCAAATCCTGGACGTGCTAATTGCATTTCACTTAGCGCTAATACCCTTGGGAACGGTATGAATCCTACTCTCCCTCCAGCTATGGGTAAATAGTAGGGCAGACTGGGCTCTTTAACCTTGGTTAGGCAACCGGTCTAGGAGAAGGAAACACTTTGAATTCAAACCTGTTAAACTCCGCTTAAGAAATTGACCTTGTGTCGCATCCTGCTCGTGCGGAGAGGTTGGTAAATATATATATTAGTATGTTTGATTGATTGATTGAATGGTTTTAACGGCATTTCAACCTATACAGGATTATTTTAGCCCTAGTGGTAGGTTGTGATGGGTGGTCAAGTAAATTGTTTTTTTTTTTTTTAAAGATTTTTCTTGATTTTGAAAGCAAGTTGTTGTTTTGTTATCGTATTTTTGTAAAAGAATAGTTTGGAGAAACGCTCTAGTTTTTTGTTTATTTTGTTTTACGGCATATCAAACTTAGATGGGTCATTTAATGCCGGCAAAGTTTTGAAAGATTCGTAGCGATAGTTTGGTAGAAAATTACTTAAACTATTTTTTTAACAAATGTTTTATTTGACCCATAGATGGGACCCTTAGAGATATTATCACTCCAGGTCGGGGTTGACAATTGGGATCAAGTGGTACTCCACATTTCCCAGAACTTCAGAATTTTAACTTCACCATCAGATAGAGTTTAACGTCATATCCAGGAAATTAATACCCTCAGCCACCGCCTTCTAGCACATATATGATAAAAAGCGTTAGGGCTTTCCAGGGGAGTAATAGGCCTGGGACAATGTTATAGGTGATAGGGCTAGACGTGACCAACCGATTGGTCAGATGGGGCTTTTCCGACCACCCGTAAGTACCAGAGTGAAGTATTTCGAGTCATGGACTGGTCGACCTCTAGGATTCCATCCTTTACGTAGCACGGGTTACCACCCACGGCCAACAGGTGACCACATTGGCTTTTCTTACCTCTCTGCAGAAGTGCAGTCGGTTTATTCTAAAGTGCTAACCAACAGGACTCTTGCTAGATAGGAAGGTTTTAAATAGGACTAGAAATTAGTTTAGTGAAATAGATCACTATTTAGGACAAAGCTATTCTAGTAGTGGCCACCCCAAAAGGAGATTTAACACGTTTGAATACAGACTTTTTTCTCACCTGGACTGGTTGCCTAACCAAGGTTAGAGAGCACAGTCTGTCCTACTATTTACCGACACCTGGAGGGAGAGTAGTTGGATTCACACCTTTCCCAGGGACAGTAGCGATACGTAAATTGTAGCTTCGTCCAGGATTTGAACTCGAGTCGACGAGTCCATTTCCTACGACTCTAACCCTTATACCACGTACCTCCAATAAAACATTAACCCTTTCGCTTATACCGCTGTCTCTTTATTAGTTTTATTCCATGGTATTTGTATTGCTGCCTATCATAACAATTGGGTTGATATATTATTCGACCAGAAACTCTCGTTTTGTTATATGATTGATAGGTAGCCTATTACTTATGTACAGTAAGTGTAGCGTAGATCAAAATAAATGTAAGTTGAAACATACAGGTATGTGAGTGAGAGGGTGTCATATTGTATTGACCTCTCTTCCGGTTCGCCAGCGCGAGCGATGTGAAAATAGCAGGACCTGCGGATATACCACAGTATGATAATTTAATTAATACAATGTTTGATGTTTACTAAAGAGCTATTGAAACAATTCAATATGTAAAAGTATAATAATTTTGATTTAACAGATTAACATTATCGCTTCCGCGCTCTCGCCTCCTCGCTCTATCTTTTCTGTATTCCCTTTTTTTCTTTTTTTCTTTCATTCTTTCTTATTATATTTTTCTATATAGCATGTACTTTTCTTCCCTTACTTTCATTAAAATATGAACGGAATTGTCCATCATTTAACTGAGGTGACGACGCTCGTAAGAAATAAGAATTCGGTGGATTAGCAACACCAGATTTATATTTTTTGAATTTCATCATGGACGATTTGGACGGTATCATTTTTAAGCAGGGTGTTGCAAGATGATAACGGTCCTACGATTAAGGAACACGTATATTAGTATGTAGACGGACTAGAATTCTGACAAAAGAATTAGTTTACGTTTTAAAAAATGTCCCTTAGTGAATGAGCTTCATATGACACAAATATGGAATCATAAAGAAAGAGGCATTTTAAAACTGGAGAAATAAAAAGGATTTGAATGAGAGAAAAATCCTTTTTAAAAATATGGATGAAAACCGAAAAAGATAAAAATAATAGTGTTAATAGACTCACAACAATCACAAGGAACTGCTAATTAAAAAGTTATCATGAAACAAAAATGATAACAAGTCTTTTTAAAATTCTATTTAAAACAAAAAAATAAAACATTCTGCTAATTAATTTTAAAAGCATAACACAGAAATAATGCTCTCATAAAATGTGTTCTTGACAAATTAAACTGAGGGAGAGACAGAAAAAGAGAAGGAGACAGAGATAGAGACAAAGAGGGGTGATGGTGAATGACGGAGAGACAGACAGAGACAGAGACAGAGACAGAGGCAGAGACAGAGAGGGGCGATAGTGAATGAGGGAGAGACAGAGAGAGAGACAGAGACAGCGAGAGGGTGATGGTGAATGAGGGAGAGACAGAGACAGCGAGAGAGAGAGAGAGAGATGGTAGTGAGAGAGAACAGAGACAGACAGAGACAGAGAGTGACAGAGACAGAGAGTGGCGATGGTGAGTGAGACAAAGACAGACAGAGACAGAGACAGAGAGGGGCGATGCTGAGTGAGGGAGAGACAGAGACAGACAGAGACAGAGACAGACAGAGACAGAGCTAGAGAGGCGATCGAGAGTGAGGGAGAGACAGAGACAAACAGAGACAGGCAGAGACAGAGACAGAGAGGGCGTTAGTGAATGAGGGAGAGAGAGAGACAGAGCCAGAGAGGGCGATTCTGAGTGAGGGAGAGACAGACAGACAGACAGACAGGAGAGAGAGAGAGAGAGAGAGAGAGAGAGAGAGAGAGAGAGAGAGGGGCGATGGTTAGTGAGGAGAGAGACAGACAGAGACAGACAGAGACAGAGAGTGGCGATGGTGAGTGAGGAGAGACAGAGACAGAGAGACAGAGACAGAGAGGGGCGATGGTGAGAGAGGGAGAGACAGAGATGTCTTAAAACAATCATTTTGCAAAAATTCTCTATTGGAAATAGCAACGTTCAATTTTCAAAAGTACTAAATTCTTGCCATCTTTGAAACTTGTTATTGGCTACAAGAACTGCACCTAATGCTTTCTGCAGAACAAACCAAAAATTCCCTTTAAGAAGAATTCAAAGAACACATCATGAAAAGATTCCTACCTTTTTTTTCACATTTAAAATCATTACAACTAATGATATTTTGGCGCTTTCAAGAGAATTGCGAGTGTCCCAATTAATATAGTTTGTCTTTGAGATTCTATCTAAGTGACAGGTCGGTGATATTCTTTACTATATATTTGTCGTATATATCTTCTTTATTAATTATAATGGTTATTTTGTTTCTGTCTGTCCGTAACCGAAACTATGTCAATGCTTACGAAAAACCACTAAGAAATTGCATAAGTTTATCAATTACTATTTTATTCATAGTCATATCATCAATACATAGAATACATGTTAATTATTAACGATATAACATTGAAAATCTAAGTTATATTTGCCTCGAAGCAGCCCATGTTATTTGTGCATTTAAAATACTGCAATGTGTCTTATATATCACTAAGAAATGAAGGTTTACATAATATATGGTGTGGTTTATTTGCATATTAGTTTTAACAAAATCGGGTTTGATAAATAAACACTTTGTTTAATTGATCTCTAATATCATTGTTTTATTCTCCAATGTATTTAAATCAATCCTCTGATTTTTATATAGAAACCAATTAAAATAAGTGTATTATTTGTACTAGCAAATATATGCACCCTCCGGGTGCAAGTATTTAAGTTTTAATGTAATAAAATATTAGATTAATTTAGAAAGGCTAATGAAACTAAATAAGAATACAAATAAAAAGATTTGAAACTGAGGGTGTATAATCAAAAAATAGAACAACTGAAACTTACTCTTCCCCCACACCCGACTTTCATCGCTAAATTTTCCTCATTTAACTATTTAGTTAAAATAGGAAGTAAAGAATAAAATGACAGTTATTTCTTCTTGTTAACGGATTTCTTTTAAGATTTATCTTCGAGATTTTTGCTAATATTCATTAAGATAAAATCAAACAATTAAAAATCAGTAATACCAAGCACATATTTATTAAAATCAGATTTTTTATATCAATATGCAAATTAGCCTTCCCATTCACACTGTAAACTGCTATTTTGTATTATATATAAATACAATTGCATGTTATTAATATGTAGATATTGTCAACAGTATTATTAATATAAAGCAATTTTATCAATAATTGATGTTTAAATAAAAATAAAATCCTGTAGAATGTGACGTAAATAACAAAGAGAATTGTGACTTGAATAGTAATATAGTTTCGGTTACAAACAGAAAAACACACAATCTACATTATAATAAGATATTCATTCTTATTTATTTTCCTTAGTCTTTCTAATGGAATCTGCTGTTTTTCCTATAAATGTCTGATGAGACCTTGGAGGATAGAAACCATGAGATCCCACAGGAGTGGTTAATTCAACCAAGAAATTGTTAATTACTCTGTTCACCTTGTATATTTGCTTAGTAAACCTTTTTCCTATCATTAATACTCATTTTGTTCCTTCCTATTATTTTTCTGTTAACTCTCATACTTGAGTTACAACACCTTTCATTGCCATTACTCCCAGGTCCACTCTGACCCGGAGAGGTAGTACCTATTATAATCCCATCTATGAATTGAATAGATCTGCTTCACAAAGAATGCAAATATAAATGTTCAAATTCAGAAAAGGGAAGAGTATTGCAGCATCCAGACCCTCCCTATAACTGTGGGTAGTATAGAGCTATATAAGATCGTCAATCGAGGCTGCACACAGCTAATTTACTAACTTATTTTGTTAGATCATGGCTTCTCAAACTTTTAAGTCCATAGACACCTACAAAAAAAAATGAACCTCCTTCTTATATACTCCAGTCAACCTTCCTGTTGTTTTGATGCAACCCATTATATAATTAATGAATTCTGCACAAACTTTTAATGTAAAACTGTTAAATGTAAAATAACCGTAAAATAAACAGTAAAGTAAGCATGACATGTTAAAAAGAGATGCAAATATTTGATACTAACTTAATAACATACCAAGGAAGCACATTTCCTAATATGATGGGTGAAGTTGATCACTTTTGATAAGTTAATGAATAAACTTTGGCATAAAATAACCCAACAAGGGTTGACATGCTGTAAAATTCATCCAAACCAACCAATATCATAATATCATATTCTATTGCATCAAAACTTAAGTACATACACCCAGGGGGACGCATATTTTTTCTAGCATATTTAAGAAACCTTCCGCACGAGTTGTGTGCGACATAATGTCGATTCCTTAAGCGGAGTAAAACAGGATTAAATTCAAAGTTTTCCTTCTCCTAGATTGGTTGTCTAACCATCGTTAAAGAGTCCAGTCTGTCCTACTATTTACTTATAGCTAGCGGGAAAAGAGTTAAATACATATCTTTCCCAAGTGTATTAGTGCTATGTGAAATACAAACAGCCTCATCCAGTATTTAAACTCGAGTCAACGAGTCTATTTCCTAAAACAATAACCATTACACAACGTGTATCCACACTCATTTACGAATGGAGAGATTTACGTGACGACGTTGCTTACGATAGGGCCCTAACTTCTAGTAGAGTGAACGATATCTTATTATAATGGAGATCGTGTGTTTTTCTGTCTGTAACCAACACTATTTTACTACTCAAATCACAATTCCCTTAGTTATTGACATCACATTCTCAATGATTTTATTTTTTTTTAACCTCAATTATTAATAAAATTTTTTTAACATTATTAATACTTTTAACCATGTCTACATACTAAAAACATGCAATTATATTTATATATACAACAAAATAGCGGTTTACAGTGTGAACAGGAAGGGTAATTTGCATAATTGATATTAAAAAATCGAATTCAATAAATATATGCTCAGTGTTATTGATTTCTAACAATTTGGTTTTATTTTAATGAATATAAGCAAAAATCTCTTTAATAAATCTTAAATGAAATCCATTAACAAGAAAAAATAACTGTCATTTTATTCTTTACTTCCTCTTTTAACTAAATACTTAAATTTAAAAAAAAAAAAAAAAACAATGAAAGACGAGAGTGATGGAAGAGTAAGTTTCAGTTGTTCTGTTTTTCGATTATACCCCCTCTGTTTCAAATCTTTTTATCTGCATTCTTATTTAGTTTCATTAGCCTTTCTAATTTAATATGATATTTTATTACATTTAAACTTAAATACTTGCACCCGGAGGGTGCATATATTTGCTAGTGTGGATAAAGAAATATTCAATATACTTATCAAGAAAATAATATTGATGTATTTATTTCAGAACATGCTGTGTAGAATAAAGTCAGTCAAACATGGAAATAAGCGGTTTCCTTATCTGAAATGAATTAATGTTGGTTGATAAATTAAAAAATAAAGCCATTTTTCTCTATCATTTACCAATATTTTTACTAACACTAGCAAATATATGCACCCTCCGGGTGCAAGTATTTAAATTTTAATGTAATAAAATATCGTATTAGATTAGAAAGGCTAATGAAACTAAATAAGAATGCAGATAAAAAGATTTGAAACAGAGGAAGTATAATCGGAAAATAGAACAACTGAAACTTACTCTTCCATCACTCCCGTCTTTCGATGTTATTTTTCTAATTTAAGTATTTAGTTAAAATAGGAAGTAAAGAATAAAATTATAGTTATTTCTTTTTGTTAATGGATTTCATTTAAGATTCATTGAAGATATTTTTGCTTATATTCATTAAAATAAAACCAAACAATTAGAAATCAATAATACTAAGCACATATTTATTAAAATCAAATTTTTCATATCAATATGCAAATTAACCTTCCCGTTCACACTGTAAACCGCTGTTTTGTTGTATATATAAATACAATTGTATGTTATTAGTATGCAGATATGGTCAACAGTATTAATAATGTAAAACAATTTTATTAATAATTGAGGTTTAGATAAAAATAAAATCATAGAGAATGTGATGTAAATAACAAAGGGAATTGTGACTTGAGTAGTGATATAGTTTCGGTTACAGACAGACAAACACATAATCTCCATTATAATAAGATATTTTAGCTTATGGCATTTCTACCTTCATGGGTTATTTAATGCCAAAGCCACGCTTGTAGAAAAAAGAGAAGTGTTACTATTTAACACTTTGCTTGTGAGGATATTCTAGAGTAACTAACATCTATTCAGCACTCTACCAGATGGACTGGCTCATAGCCATAAAATAGCCTAGGATTGAAGTAGATTAACTAGCTTAATAATATTCGGACTGATTTTGCTGCGTTGGCAATAGAAAACTCACCCTCCTCTATTAGTGTAAGTTTGTCTTGTTAATTGTTTTTACTTATCTATTCTGTTTGTATGTATTCGTTTAGCACCGGGTGCTGGTGTTTAATAAATCTGTTAAGCACACCATTCTTCTGTGTATCGTTCCACTTTGCGATACAACAGAGGATTAGGGGGTCTTCTATATTTTCCAAGCATGGTAGTCCGAATAAATTAACATTATGTTCATTTTTTCGCA
>CM042144.1:3223566-3226066 GCA_023376005.1 Doryteuthis pealeii | reverse complement strand
AACCGACAAAGGTTTATATATTTGTCAAATATTTTCATAGTTATTGGTATAAAATAGTTATAAATGAAAACATAATCTATTAGAAGTTAATTACGTATTACTTTAGTGGGTTTTTACACATGTTCTAACTGGTGGTCTTTCAGGGAAATCCAAGTGACAGCAAATCTCCACAGATCTTCCGATATTCTTGTATGGATAGTCTATATTCTCAATCCGATCTTCACTGTCTCTATTCTTTTTTCCAGTTTTGGGGGAATGTTCCGAAGGATCCAATTACAATTTTTTTTCTTTTACTCCTTCCGTATTTTTCCCAACAGTTCTAACTTGGGCTTTGTCACTGATTTCTGAGTGATAGCAAGTCTCCCCAGATTCTTCTGATTATTATATATTTTACAAACCCCACCGCACAAACAGGATGTGACACAAGGTCAATATCTTAAGCGGAGTTTAACAGGTTTGAATTCGGACGTTTCTTTCCCAAGAATTGTTACCTAGTCAAGATTAAAGAATCAAGTCTGTCCTACTATTTAGCCAGAACATGAGGGAGGGTAGATAGGTGCACACCTTTCCCAAGAGTATTAGCGCTTAGTATTGTGAAATGCAAAATGGTTCTTCCAGGATTTAAAATCGGGTGGCCGGGTACATTTCCTCCGACGGTATCCATTAAACCACGCGCCTTATCTGATAATTATAGCTTAACTAAATCTAACAGTGCTATCATCTGGAGAGTCCCGATGTTTACACAAATCTCCAACTTCTGACCGTTCAAAGGGCTTCAACTAAAATTATTATTACCCTCATTTTCTGTGTCAACTTTTACACTATTAATATTATGTATTGTCTTCTGGCCGGTATTTAGTGGTCAGTTTGTATCTCTAAATCCCTGTGTGTTATTCAATACTAAAACTTTATAATATTATAATATATATATATATATATATATATATATATATATATAGTTCAATGAGAAATCAAAACAAATAAAAGTTTTTGCTTTTATTTATTTAATTACGGAACGGTATTACAACCAGCGGTTTCTTGCTGAAAGCATTCATCATGATGAATGCTTTCAGCAAGAAACCGCTGGTTGTAATACCGTTCCGTAATTAAATAAATAAAAGCAAAAACTTTTATTTGTTTTGATTTCTCATTGAACTATCAACGCTCTATCACAGATATTGAGCACTCTTCTAATAACACTGTACGTTGGATTACTATTACTTTTACTAGTATACTAGTGCCAACCATACACATTAATATATATATATACATACATATATATATATATATATATATATATAGTTGTTCAGTGTAGAGTTTTTCGCACGGCGCACCCGTTGCTCACTGGTTTTGCAGGTCCTGGTCATTTAATCAATACATATATAAATGGCATTTGTATGTACGTATGTATGTAAGAAACTACGAAGGAAAAATGACAACAAAGTAAATATATATGAACATCCACTATCACCAGAACTCCCCTCTTCTGTAAAAAAAATTATGAAGATTTGATCTATATGTTCAAAGACATGTGAAATTAAATTTACCAATAAATAACATTAGAATGTTATTTCGGTCATTGTAATTTGGGTAATTTCTTTTTGAAAAAAAAAAAAGACTGATGTCGGCTTTAAATAACCCAACAGGAGTTGACATGACGTAAAACTAAGTTTGAGCTGCCGGTGAATTTGCTTTGATCAGTTCTAAACATTCCCCGAGAAGTTCGTGAAGAAATTTTCTGTAAAGCGTCAGTTCGAGTGAGCACTTCAAAACACCTTCCACTTGGTGATCTATTGACACTGACTTTAATATTTTATATTTAAACAATACCTTTATATCTCAAACCTTCAGTATATTGGAGTATCTAGGTATAAGATGTACACATAATCTTCACTTCTATTTATGATTTTTTTCCAACATTACCAACCATTTCTGGTAAAAATTGGCCAATAAGAGACAAAGACAGAAAACATTTAAGATCGTTTGCGACATTCATCAAATGTATTGGTAATTTGAACTTTCGGCGAGAATGAATCCTCTTTTGGATTAACCCAAGAGGAACTTAGAGAATTGCTGAACCCCAACTAAATACAGACTTGGACTTAGATGTTTACGAAACCTACAGACTAGGATTAACCGACTGGATCCTGTGAACAACAACCTATTCCCTAAAATAGCGACTAGGATTTTAACATAGTACATTGCAATTGTATGCATATCTTGAGAAAAGGAAAATCTCTGAATTAAAAACTGATGTCTTGCCCTTATCATCACCTATGACAAGGACTTCCCGGTGAAACCCTAGTGACAAACTTGCTGGTTGAGTTATAAAATCCGTCTGAGACTGTCTTGAACTTCATTTAATCCCTTCCAGGAAACTGTTTTCGGCATCTCCCTTCCCTTGGACATCCTCTGCGTTCTGGAAAAACGAGTCTTCCTGTGTGGGTAATTGACTGTCATTCATAAAACCTTGTTTAAGCTTGAGCCTTGGTGAGGAAGT
>CM042144.1:3216066-3218566 GCA_023376005.1 Doryteuthis pealeii | reverse complement strand
TTATTATTGTCACACTGCGTTAAGTTTATAGTTGGCCTTGTTGTGGTCACGTGATTGAATTTTGGGTCTGATTACGCCACTTTGCTTACTGTCTTTACAGTGTAAACATGGACACTCCCCTAGCAGTATATACCAAGGAAGTGACCCGGTTACTCTAGTCAGAATTAGTGTCAAGGGCTGAAATTCATCGGAGGCTTTTCGACAGAACTTTTGCCGAGGACAGTGCAATATTGCGTAGAAATATGTATGAGTGGATAGAGAAGTTTAAAAATAAACAAGATACACAAAGAGGAAGCAGGACGCCCGTTAACCTCTACAACTGATGAAAATATTCAACAAGCTTAAGAGATGGTTGTGGCGAACAGGCGAGTTTCTGTAGATTACTTATGGTTCTGCCTAACAAATCATCCACGATGAGCTCGGCATCCATAAGAATATTGAATCTCTCTCGTATTTAAGGAGTTAACAGCAATTATTATCTTTACAATTGATAACATTGGCGCTAGTTGGTTTGTTGGTTGGTTTTACGATATGTCAAACCTTATTGAGTAGTTTTATGCTGACGCAATTTAAAAAATTATATTTTTAACCGACAACTACTTCATATTTGGAATATTAATGTTTTTCCATCTGAAAATCCAACCCCTTCTCACCGGGGCAGAGTAGTGAAAACGTTGTAGTCTCAGAGATTCCCAATACGGATTGGTCAAACACCAAAGACTAGAACCGGCTAAAGTGGCTCTGGTGAAAATGTAAAGGGCATCTCCAATATCTTCAGGAAACAATGGCTTTTTTGGCGTACTTGTCACTGCATATGTGAAGAATCTGCAGCAAACAAGGGCATGTCCTTCCCCGTACTGAGGTGCATGTGATGGTTGGGGACCACTTGTGAATTTCCTATTTCCTTGTTACACTTTCAGGAATTCCCTAACAATCTTGTTCTTTCAGGATACAATGAATTCATTGGATGGAGCCGGCTCAACAGACCCAGGGTCAAAATCGTCACAACAACAACATATTAAAGCTTTAAGAACCAATGTATTAATGTAGTTCAAAATCATCAAAAACCTTATCTCAATCAGACCTCTTTGATCTATAGCAACTGAAAACAACTTTTCATCTAGTAGATTTTTTCCATTCTAGCAGACCAAGGAATGAAAGTAAAGAATGGCGAAAAAATGTACAAATACCTAGACCTTACTAGAGAACTCCATTGTTGGAGTTCTCCTAGGTATAACCTATACTAACAACCGCAACTTATATTTATAGACTGTTCCAAAAAGCAGCAGGTGAATTGAATAATCAAAAACTCCTAAATATATAATTTATTATTTTAACGGCGTTGATAAATTGACCAACAGGATCAAGTGACATGGATATATCTGATACACCTTTCTACGTCGAGGACAGATCAACTGAAAAGAATTAAAACTGATACTACATCTTTCTACTTCAAGAAAGGATAAAACTGTATGCCACAATGAATCCCACTGTAAAACTGCATTCAACTATAGACCTAAAATGGCAACTGGAATCGTAACAACCATGATGGTTCACCATGAACTCAATCGTGGTTGAAGCCTTTGGAACAGTACGCAAGAACTTGGAGAAGAGTCTCTGGAAATTGAAGATTTGAGAAATAACAAAAATCACTCAGACCACAGCACAATTAAAATCATCTAGCCAAGTGCTTCTCAAATTTTTGGAATGTGCGGACCGGTTGATAGTATTTAGATCAATACACAGACCGGTGTATAAAATTAAAGAATTTTTAAATCTTCGGATAAAAAGTGTTTATGCTGGCATGTTAAATTTAACTTTAGTTAAGAAGAAATCTATCATCAATATAACCTAATCCTCAGTGTACAGTCAATGGGAACAGTGAGACTGCTTCTTATTTGTCAATTTGTATTGGCTTGAGAGAAGAGAGTACCACAAGCAATGGTTCTAGAATATCCAAATTGTTCCTGTACTTTTTTTTACCGCCCTGTCGGCTGGGGCGTTAGAATGCACCGACTGAACCTCTGCAGAGGGTTAAGACTCCCCCAATGGGGACACTGTTGGCCGTGGGTGGCGACCCGTGATGCTTAAGGATAGAACCCAGGTGGCTGAGCAGTCCATGACTTGCAATATTCTACTTTAGGCTTTTCTTGGGCTAGACGGGCGGTCGGAGTGACCCCCATCCGCTCAATCGGCTGGTCAGGTCAAGCCCTAGCACCTATATGATTTTCCCAACCCTATTGCCCTTATGGCAAGCCCCAACCCCTTTTTATCATATGGGTGCTAGAGGTGGTGACTGAGGGTCTACATGTCCTGGGAATGACGTTAAACTCCATCTGATGGTGAGGTTCTAGTTTTGGAGGTTTGGGGAATGTGGAACACCCCTTCATCACCATTGCTTCCTGGTCCACTCTGACCCGGAGTGGTAGTACCTGTTAGGGTCCCATCTATGGGTTAAATAGAAAAATATGAGTTGATAAACAAAATTAGTATTATGCAT
>CM042144.1:3163566-3211066 GCA_023376005.1 Doryteuthis pealeii | reverse complement strand
ATATTATATATATATATATAGTATAAAGTAAAGCCTAAAAGTCGTTCGAAGACGCGCCTAACTGTCGGGTATCAGCCAATCATTCGTAGGAGTCTTAACCCCTTTTCACTTGCGCTAGACCAAGGAGATTATTTTAACGTCTGAGGTGAGCGTCCACAGCCTACCGTCTCAGGCTCCTACCTTTACCACACACTATCCCTCTGCTACTCTATACGCTGAGTGGTAGGGACCGGTAGTCGGAACTAGAACCTTGTGGCTTTCTAGCCGAACTCTCTACCGACTGAGCTAACCTGGCCCATGTTGCAACTTTTTGATATATAAGGATGGGGGCAATGTCACTCTAAATATAGACTTCGTTTGAAAGTACCACGTGAACCAAGAAAGATTCCTTATTATCCAATCACGGCACTGCTGCTGCTGCTTCTGCTGCATTAATAGAGACCTGATTCTAACTTATGTCATTAGACACCCGACCAATTCCTGGACGTCGACCTTACAAAGAATACTTATAAACACCGGATTTTATGGCTTGCTTACTTACTTACTACACATCTGAACTAGGGATGCCGACCAGATACTTAACAGCCCATTTTGAGTCAACACCTGGTTACCCGACAGTTTCTCGGCCTATGCGATCGTCAGATTGTACTAACTACCTCTTTTTTTTTTTTTTTTTTTTTACAAAAGATACTTAGTCTCCAGGACTCTTCGAAGTATCCGAGCCGATTTTAGTAGTACTATCGTTTATATATATATATTATTTACAAACCCCTCCGCGCGAGCAGGCTGCGGACACACGCGTTCAATTTATAAGCGGAGTTTAAAACCACGTTTTGAATTCAGAGTTATTCCTTCTCCTAGACGGCCCATTGCCTAACCCAAGTTAAAGAGCCCGTCTGCCCTACTATTTACCCATAGCTGGAGGGGAGTAGGATTCTACTTTCCCAAGTGGTATTAGCGCTAAGTAGAAATGCAATTACCACGTCCAGGATTTGAATCTCTGGGCACCGAGGTCCATTTTCCCATGGACATTTTTAACCATTACACCACGTGCTTTCTATCGTTATATGTCTCAGTTCTTTCCCCTAATCTCCCGGTTCGTCAACTGTCTCTTTTGCATATTCTTGGAGACCTGTTCGAAGAGCGTCCCAATTATGAGTGGCTATCACTGTGACTACACGATTCCACAACTTTTTCAGCTTTGTAGGCAACGTGTTTATTTCTATGTAAAGTTGTGCTCATTAATACTGTTAGCGTTGTTGAGTTCGCCTGGTGGAGTTGTTCTGCCCTTTTAGTTTTTTCTGATGATGCCGCTAGGGCACATATATTTAAGCGCCGGGATTCAAAACCTTCAGCCTCTTTTCCTGTATTTCAGCAACATACGAGCCACATGGGTAGATTTTATTTCTAACCCCTCTCGTTGGGCTCCCCCCTTACTACTGTATCTATCACACAGCATGGACTATCGCTATCTCATTCTTACTCTTTTTATGTTTTAATGTACCATTCATGAATGTGTCTTAGCGTTTATTTGTATACCCTTTTTATATGTACTCTTTACTAATGAACGTTGTACCTTGTGTTATCCATGTGCTGTGTATATTAAATGTTTTGTCATTAACCTTTTTTTTCTAGTTCCTGTCATTGTTTTCTTCCCAGCGTCTTTCTTAGATTTTCTCTTGCACAACCTTCAATAAATCGGTTCGCTTAAAATGCTATAAAATCAAACAAACAACAAATAACAACACAATAAAAAAACGCAGAAACCAAAATGAAAACACATTGTCATATTTTGAAAATATTTTTTATTTTCCAAATTGTGTTAATAATGTTTAATCTCTATAAAAAAGAAATAAAAAAAGACTTAAAAAAAAACAATTCGAGACAATGTCTACATCTCCAGCCGTGTAGATAGGTCGAACAAATTATCTATTTAGCTTAGTTTGTTCCTTGTTTTTCTGTGGGTTATTCATACCATCTTGAGAAGATAGTAGGATTACTTGTTTAAAACTCAATGCCGGCGAATTAAGAAGATGTCATAGTTTTCAAATATAGTAAGCGTAGCCGTTTCGTACTCAGTACGGTTGCAGCCAGTAGGTCCTAACGAACCGATTAGAGAAAATGTTATTTAGGACCACATAAGCGATGCCGCTATCTTGAAACAAGTCTAGGAAAACAATTTTAACTGGTCATTGCTTCATTTTACACAACACCATCCAAGTGAAGATCAAGACTATGCTGGACACTATGCAGAAGGCAAGGACGAACTAAAAAGTGACTTTCTCTTTGAACGCCTGCACATGGACACCCAGTGTAGGCCAACCCAGCAATACCTACATTAATTTAGCTCATGCAGATTCTGGATAATATCAAAAGACCCTGCCAGAGGTGATGACGCGATAGGGTGGTGTATCATGGAATCGTGTGGATTAGATACATGATTTTGGTTTCTTCGCGGCGTTATGATTCCAGATTCGAATCGGTAAAGGATATTTTGCTCAATTTGACTCTTTATATATTATACTTATATATATATATATATATATATATATATATGTTATATATAATAATATAAGTAAAATTAACAAAATATAACTGCGACAGTTTTAAAAAAATAAAACTCTTGTGTCGTAGGAAGAAATTCTCTTTCTAGACGTTTATATATAAATATATATATATATATATATATATAATTATATACTATATATATATATAGAGAGGAGAGAGAGAAGAGAGAGAGAGAGAGAGAAGGAAATCTTCTTACGCACCTAGGATTTTTTTTAAGACGTGTCCGTTTGCAAGCTCAAGATGCTCTTATTTTTAAAGTCACAAGAGCAAATTTAAATATATAAAATAGACAAAAGATTGAGATTTCTTGCTTTATGTCTATTCAGGAAGCTTAGACGGTGTCTACACCCCAAATCATGGAAGGCGACATGAACGAGATTGTTTAATGTAGCTTTTTAAGGCAATTGAAAACAGATTTATTTTTTTTGTCCTGTTTCCCTCTATGTAGATGATTTGGGATGTTAGATAGTCTAAGCTTCTGATATGACTATAATGCAATAATCTGAGTCTTTTGTTATACTTTTACTTAAAATTTGCTCTGTGACTAAATAAGAGCACATTGAGCTCTGCAAATTGGACACGTTTTTAAAAAAACTCTATGTCGTAAGGAAGATTATAATTCTCATATATATTATATATTATAATAAATATATTTATATATAATATTATATTATATTTGTATATGTATAAGTATTACTTACCGGTGGGTAATAAGAACGATCGTTGAAGCGACAATATCCAGAGTTATTAAGGTGAGAAAACAAATACAAGTGCTCAAGTACAATGTAAGCATTAAATTTATTTTAGAATAGGAAATAAGTAATCTACTTCGGTTCAGTGGATAGATTCTTCAGGAGTTACTTTAAATTAATCGTTTTACGATTAATCTTGGTGTTATAAACATGCCGTTGGATGGAACTCTAAATTAAGTAGAGAACGCGTTGTTTACATTTTCCGTAGATCAAGGACGGTTTTTGATTATTGAATTAAAAAAATTTGAATGAATTTATGGGAATTTATTTTTTCAATTATGTAATTTAATAAAAGATATGTTATGCGGGTCGGTATTAAGTTATAAGGTTGAAATTGTAAATTATTTAATACTAGTTTTGTGGTTTGAGAGTATTTAAAAAATACAGTGTGTATTTACGATAATAAAAATAAAATAAAATAATATTATATATATATATTATAATATAATTTATATATATAATCCAAAGTCCAGAGAAGAAAAGTTCTCCTTAACGACAAAAAGACTCTTTAAAAAAACAAAACCTGTCGCAGTTTGAGACTCAACTTGTGCTCTTAATGTTAGAGTAAGGCAAATTTATAAGCATAAGAAATAACAAAAGACTTACCCAAAAGCATTAATAAGTCTATAATGCTAATCTCTAAGTCTTTTGTTATTTCTTTACTTATATTATATAATATATATATAATTATGCTATATATATTATATATTATATATATATATTAATTATTTTTTTAAATTACATTTTTTTTTGATGAAAAAAGAGATAAGTGCTCAAACACAAAATTTGATAGGGAGCTTTGCAGGTAATTGAAAAATTCAAAAATCAATCGAGCATAAAGAGCGTCCACAATAATCAACGACGTAATTTTGTCCCAAAAACAATAAACAGCAAGAAAGTATTCGCATAAACACCAGAAGAACTATATAGCAACTTGATGTAGGTGAAATACTCGAAACCTGGTAGGATAAACAATTATATCTAAAAATCTTTTCAACAAATAAATAAAATATATATACATATATATATATATATATATAATACATATTATATATATATATAATATATATATATATACCTATATAATATATATGGCCGGGTTAGCTCAGTCGTAGAGCGTTCGGCTAGAAACACAAGGTTCCTAGGTCGATACGGTCCCGCCAACTCAGCGTATGACTAGCATAGGGATTGTGCGGTAAAGTAAGGAAGCTGAAGTAGGTTGTGCGCTCCCCAGATGCTAAACACAATCTCTTGTCTAGGCACTTTGAAAAAGGGTATGACTCCCTCTGCTGACGTGTGATACCGACTTTAGGCGCCCCGTCGACATTAACTTTACTTATATATATATATTTAATTTTAAATAATTATATATATATTATATGTATATATAGTTCTGATAGATTCATAATAATGGATATATTATCTGATACACCTTTCTTACGTCCGAGGAACAGATTCAACTGAAAAACGATATTAAAACTGATAACTACATCTTTCTACTTCAAGAAAGCGGATATAAACTGTATGCCCACATGCATGACTATCTCCACTGACTTAAACACGCAACTTCAAACTATAGACCTAAAATGGCAACTGGAATCGTAACAACCCAATGCCGAATGGTTCACCATGAACTCAATCGTTGGTTGCAAGCCTTCTGGAACAGTACGCACAGAACTTGCGCCAGAAGAGCTCTGGAAATGAAGATTTGAGAAAATAACAAAAATCACCTCAGACCACACAGCACAATTAAAATCCGATCTACCAAGTTGCGTCTCAAATTTTTTGGTAATCGTGCGGACGCGTAGATCCAGTATTTAGTCAAATACCACAGACCAGTGTAATAAAATTAAAGAATTTTCTAACATCTTCGTGCATAAAACAGTCGCTAATATGCTAGGCATCAAATCTAAACTTTAGTTAAGGGCAAGAAATCCTTGATATCCCCGACCATTTCACAATAAACCTCAATCACTACAGTGTACAGTCAAATCTGGGAACAGATGAGACTGCCTTCTTAATTATGTCCAATATTCAGTATTGCGCTTGCAGACGAAGAGCCAAGTAACCACAAGCCCAAACTGGTTCTAGAATCATCCCGAAGCATTGTTCCTGCCTACTTTTTTTACCCGACCCTGCTCGGCTTGGACGGCCGCTTATGAACCTGCAGCCGGACAACTGAACCTCTGCAGAGGGTTAAGACTCACCCCGGAGAACATGCGGACACCTGTTGGCCGTGTGGCGACCACGTGATGCTTAAGGATAACGAACCCAGCAGCTGCGATCTGAGCACAGTCCCATTGACTTGCCTGCAATATTCTACTTTTAGGCTTTTCTGGCTAGACGAGGCGGTCGCGCATGTGAGCCCCCAGCGCCCTCCAATCGGCTGCGTCAGGTCAAGCCCTAGGCCACCTATAGATTTCCCCAACCCCTATTGCCCTTATGGCAAGCTCCCAACCCCCTCTTTTATGCATATGGGTGCTAGAGGGTGGCTTTGACTGAGGGCGACTCCTACATGTCCTCACCGGCGAATGACGTTAAACTCCATCTGATGGTTGAGGGTTCTAGTTTTGGAGGTTTTGGGGATATATGTGCAGAACACCCCTTCATCACCATTGCTTCGCTGCGTCCACTCAAGCTGGACCCGGAGTGGTAGTAACCTCGTACTACCCAATAGTCCCATCTATGCTTAAATAAAAAATATGCGAAGTTGATAACAAAAATTAGTTTACCTGCATTAAGGAATGATATTTATTTCTACAAACCTTTTTGTCAGGCGATTTAAATGACCCACGAGACGTGATATGCCGTAAAACAAACCAAACCAATCAAAACGTTTTTTATCACACCCTCAATTCGTTGAAAAAACAGTATTGCATAGGTACATTGAGCGAAATGGGACGAAACTCCATATCAGAGAGCGATCTTCAGCCGGCTTGATGATTTTTTAGAGATATATTCCCAATTTTAGTTATGTGTACGGTGTTAGTATTTCAAGGCACGGAAAAAACAATTTTTTTAATCAATTTCTGTAGCACCATGGGAACGCGCAAAGGTAGCACTACACGGACCAGAACGCCGTTCTGACTCTAGAATACCACCGACTGCACCTCTGCCAGAGGGAGAAAGGCCACTCCATTGGGATCACCGTTTAGCCGTGGGTTGCATGCAACACCTTAGAAGCTGAAGGATGAGAAACCTCTGCTCTGAGCAGACCATGACACTTGCAAATCCACACCAAATTCCTGACCCCATCACCATATGCTACCGAAGGATCCGGTTTATCCGATCGGCACTGCGTCGCAACATACCCCCCAGCACCAATATATTGTAACAACTCTATTCCTCCATATGCATTCCCCAACCCTTTTTTTATATATGTGATAGAAGGCGGTAGCTGGGGTCTTAATATCCTGGGTATGAAGTTCTATTTTTCTAGAACTCTAAGGAATGTGGAGTTACATTTTCATTACTATTCACTTCCATGTCCGCTCTGACCCGGAGTGGTGGTACCTTAGGAATCACAAGTATGGTTTAATAGAAAAGAAATGAGTTATTAAAATGTGTTTAAAGATGAGTTTAAAAAAATTGGTACAAATTAGTACCCACAAGCAAAAATAACACAAAATGTCTTCGTCCATAAAATAACCCATAAGCGGGTTGACATGCCTGACAAAGTCCACCACTACTCAATGTTCAGATAGCAAATTGCTTTATGAATTCCCCTCTGCTTATAATCCTCACCTAGATTGTTAATCTTCACGTGATTCTATGACTCTTTGAATTAAGCTTGACAACGCCTGCTTAATTGAAGATTAACAAAAATCCTTTCTGAATACGTAAAAGTTGCTTGTTTTGTTGTTCTGTTTGTTTTTGTTTTTTTGTTTTGTTTTTTTGGGGTTCTTTTATCTATTTCCCTGTCATTGTTTTCTTCCCAGCGTTTATCTTAGATTTCTGTACATCTTGATTCTTCAGATAAATCTGATACGGCTTAAAACTGCTCATAACAAAAATAAAATCAAACAAACAAAACCAAAAATACACACAAAACACAATAAATACAAACAGAAACCAAAAATGAAAACACCATTGTCTATTTTGAAAATATTTTTATTTTCCAAATTGCGTTAATAATGTTCTATCTCCTATAAGAAAAAGGAAATAAAAAAAGATTAAAAAAAAAAAGCCAATTCGAAGACAATGTCTAGTCTCAGCCGATGTAGATGAGGGTACGAACAAAAATTATCTATTTAGCTATAGTTTGGTTCCCTTGTTTCTTTGCTGGCTTATTCAATACCATCCTTGTAGAAGAAAGTAGATTACTGGTTAACTCATAGCCGCGAATAAGAGATGTCATGAGTTTCCCAAAATAGTAAGCCGTAGCCGTCGAGGTACTACGTACGGTTGCACCACGTGGTCCCTACGAAACCGATTAAGGAGGGAAAAAAAATGGTTATTTTCTAGAAGCTAAACATTAAGGGGACCGATGCGCGCTATCTTAAACAAGTCCATCAGAACAGACACATTACTACTGTCACTTAGCTTCATTTTACACAAACCATCCACAGCTAGATGATCAAGATTATGCTGGACACAGTGCAGAGCAAGGACACTCAAAAGTTGACTTTCCTCCTTTTGACACGCCTGCCCACATGGACACACCAGTGTAGGCCAGACAGCAATATACTCTACATTAATTCAGCCCCTTTTTTCAGTAGATTTCCTGCCGCATACATATGCAAAAGACCTGCCAGAGGTATTGACCGAATAGGGCTGGTTGGCCCGAAAAAGAATCATGGAATCGGTGCTGATCAGATAAATGAAATTTTGGTTTCTTCCGCGGCGTTTATGATCACAATTCGAACTTCATAAAGGATATGTTGCCGGAATTAGACGTACATTTATATATATTATATATATATATATTTCATATATATATTATATATATATATACATTATACTATATATATAAGTAAAAAATATTAACAAAATATAAAACTGCGAACAGGTTTTAAAAAAAAAAAACTCTTGTGTCGTAAGGAAATTTCTTCTACTAGACGTTTATATATATATATATAATAATATATATATATATATATATATCATATACTCTTTATAAGATATAGAGAGAGAGAGAGAGAGCTGAGATGAGAGAGAGAGAGAGAGAAGAAATCTTCTCTACGACATAGGAGTTTTTTTTAAGACGTACTGTCGCAGGTTTGCAGAGCTCGGAGGCTGAGTGCTCTCATATTTTAAAGTCACCAGGCCAACCACTTATATAAGTAAAAAAATAACAAAAGATTTCCAGATTTCTTGCTTTATAGTCTATTTCAGGAAGCTGTAGACAAGGTGTCTAACACCCCAAATCTAATCACGAGGCGAACAACCATGACGAGTTCTTTCTATACGATTTAACGTGCATCTTCGAAAACAGATTATTTTATCTGTCCTGTTTCCCTCTTACTGTGAGATGATCTTGCGGATGTTATATAGTCCTAAGCTCTCCTGAAATCAGGACCTATAATCGCCAATAATCTGAGTCTTTTGTTATATTTTTACTTAAAAATTTGCTCTGTGACTAACAATAAGAGCACCATTGAGCTCTGCACAAAATTGCGACACGTTTTTTTAAAAAAAAACTCCTATGTCGTAAGGAAGATTTATTCTCCACTATATCATATAATATATATATATATATAACTATATATATATATTATATATATATTATATTTGTATATGTATATAGTATTAACTTACCGCTGTGGGCTATTAAGACGACGTTGAAAGCGGCCCCCCCACCCATATTTTTCTTCCACAAGCAGACTATCCAAGGTTGGAGAAAAACAAACTACCAAAAGTGCTCAATACCAATGCTAGAGCAATAAAATTTATTTTTAGAATTGGAAATGAGTAAACTACTCGAGTGTTCTCGATAGATTCTTCAGGGTTACTCTTAAATAATCGAGTTTACACGATTAATCTTTAGGTGTTATAAACATGCCCGTTGGATGGGACTTAAATTCAGTAGAGGACGCTTGTTTACATTTTCGTTAGATCAGAACGCGTTTTTGATTATTGAATTAAAAATTTGAATTTAATTTATGGGAATTATTTTTTCAATTATTATTTAATAAAAAGATATTGCTTATGGGTCGTATTAATAGTTAAAGTTTGAAAATTTAAAATTATTTAATAACTAGCTTTAATTGTTTGCAGAGTATTTAAAAAAACAGGTTGCTGTATGTTACGATAATAAAAACTAAAAATAAAAATAACAATATACTATCATATATATATACTATATATCATATAGACAACCCCCACTACCATCTAGTCATAATCCAAAACGTCCCAGAGAAGAAATCTTCCCTTACGACACAAGACTCTTTTAAAAAAAAAAAACCTTGATCCGCAGTTTTGAGAGCTCAATGTTGTGCTCCTTCAATGTTCAGAGTCACAGAGCAAAATCTTTATCAAGAAAAAATAACAAAAAGACTTAACACCCACACACATTTATAGTCTATAATGCTAAATCTCTTTAAGTCTTTGTTATTTCTTTACTTATACTATATACTTATACTATACTATATATAATATATATATATATATATATATATATATATATATTAATTTTTTTTTAATAATTAAATTTTTTTTTGAGTTGAACAAAGAAATCACATGTGCTCAAACACAAATTCTGTAGGAGCTTTGCCAGGGAATTTGAAAAATTCAAAAATATAATCGAAAGCATAGAAGAGCGTCCACCCAATAATCAACCGAACGTAATATTATGGGTCCACAAAACAATAACAGCAAGAAATGTATTCGCATTAAACACCCAGAAGAACTGATAAGCAACTTGATGATGGTGAAAATCAACTCGAACTCTGCGGCTAGCGAAAAACAATTATATCTAAAAATTTCAACAAATAAAATAAAATTATAATATACATATATATATATATCTATATACATCACATATTACTATATATATATATTATATATAAACTATAATACTTATATAGTATGGCCGCGGTTTAGCTCAGCGCGTAGAGCGTTCGCGCTAGAACCACAAGTTCCTAAGTCAGATACCGGTCCCCGCCAACTCAGCGCTATGAGTAGCATAGGCGAGCTGTGCCGGTAAAGTAAGGCAGCTCCTGATAGTCACGCTGTAGGCCCAAGCCCTCCACTACACGATCGTAAACACACATCTCCTTGCGTCTCAAGCCACTATCTGAACAAAGGGCTATAGACTCCCTCGCTGACCTGCTCTGATCACCGCACTTTAGGCCGCCCCGTCGACTTACTCTACTCCTCTACTACTCATGACTACTATATATATACTATATCATATATAACTAAATATATATATATGCTTCTGACCTTATATTCATAAATAAGACGCGGCTTCAATATCAACTTATAGAGCGTACACTGTAGCACTATAAGTAATGTACTGAAGACACAAAGCCTCGCAACGCGCTCGCTTTCTCAGCCTATGCAATTTCTTCCAACACCTAGTATTTAACTTAACGCAAAGTGGATATTATTACCAATAAGTTAAGATTATTAGAAGAGAACATGTATACTTAGTTCCAAATATCCAAAGTTTTCCTATAGACGAACTTAATGTGTTAATCAATCATCAACCTATGCGTGATATAACCACAAAATAAATTGATTAATAAATATGGTCTATGAGACTCCCGATGTGCTTTCTGTATTGATGAAGAGCGAAAAAAAGCAGAGAAAAGGAAATAAAAACATATCGCCGACACTGACCCAAAACAGCCAGAAAGTACAGCATATCTAAAATGTCGGCCATATAACACATCAACACGCGGGTCTCTGGATTGTTCGACTTGAAGCTCATTAAATATCTCTTCCTTTTACATGGCAGCACATTCACATTATACTTAATATTAGCCTTTGCTTGCTTCTCTCGTAATTATGTATACACTCGTTTGATAGACAGACACAGATGCCTCAAAGATTTGAGACGAGGCCATTTAGGAAGTTTCTTATAAGAAGGCCATAATTGGCTAGTGCACAGTATGCAGGGTGAGATTAAATTGTAATTGAATGAATCATGTAGACATGCAAGAATCAAGTACTCATACAGATGAATGTACAATACGCCTATACACCTAAGTAAACTATGAAAAGCATCCAACAAAAGCCCCGACAATTGCGTAACTTACTATACATTATAGAATATATACATACTAACTACTCATCATATACTATATATTATATCATATATCATGTGATGTGTACCCTATATAATAGTGGTGTGTCGTGTATTTTTACCTCATACACAATAATGATATATACTATATTAATCATTATATATATATATATAAGATGTGAGTTAAGTAGCTTCAACATTATCAATGATTATATAACTGAAATTATATATTACTCATAAGCTAAAGTAAAAGTTCGTCGAGACGGGCCTCCAATGTCCGGTATCAGCAATCATACGAGGGAGTTCTTCAACCCAACTTCTTCACTTGACCACGCTAGACCCAAGCGAGCATTACTTCCTAACCGCATCTGAGAGGAAGCGTCACAAACGTACCGTCAGCTCCCTTAACCTTCTACCACACACTATCCCTCTGCTACTCATACGCTGAGTTGGTGGGGACCGGTATCGAACTAGGAACCTTGTGGCTTCTAGCCGAACTCTCTACCGACTGAGCTAACCTGGCCCATGTTGCAACTTTTTGATATATAAGGCATGGGGCAAATGGTCACTCCTCCAATAATATAACTCGCTTGAATACCACTGACCCAAGAAGATTCCTATTATCCAATCACTGGCACTGCTGCTGCTGGCTTCTGCTGCTGTATTAATAGAGACCTGATTCTAAACTTATGTCATTGACACTCGACCATCCTGGACGTCGGACTTACAAAGAATTACTATAACACCGGATTCTTATTGGCTTGCTTACTTACTTACTTACTACATCTGGAACTAAGGATGCCGACCAGATACTTAACAGCCCATTTGAGTCAACACCTGGTTACCGACAGCGTTTCTCGCCTATGCGATCGTCAGATTGTACTAATTTACCTCTTTTTTTTTTTTTTTTTTTTTACCAAAGTACTTAGTCTCCAGGACTCTTCGAAGTATCCGAGCCGATTTAGTAGTACTATCGTTATATATATATATATTTACCAACCCCTCGCGCGAGCAGGATGCGACACACGGTCAATTTCTTAAGCGGAGTTTAACAGCGTTTGAATTCAGAGTTTCCTTTCTCCTAGACGGTTGCCTAACCAAGGTTAAAGAGCCCCGTCTGCCCTACTATTTACCCATAGCTGGAGGGAGAGTAGGATTCATACCTTTCCCCAAGGGTATTAGCGCTAAGTGAAATGCACCAATTACCACGTCCAGGATTTGAACCCGGGGCGACGCAGTCCATTTCCCATGACTTTAACCATTACACCACGTTGCTTTCTATCGTTTATATATGTCTCAGTTCTTCCCCTAATCTCCGGTTCGTCCTGTCTCTTTTGCATATTCTTGGAGACTGTTCGAAGGGTCCCAATTATGAGTGGTATCACTGTGACCTACACGTTCCACAACTTTTTCAGCTTTGTGGCAAGTGTTTATTTCTATGTAAAAGGTGCTCATTAATACTGTAGCGTTAGTTTGTATTCGCCTGGTGGAGTTGTCTGCCCCTTTTAGTTTGATGATGCCCGCTAGGGCACCATAGTATTTAAGCGCCGGGTTCAAAACCTTTCAGCCTCTTTTCCTGTTTCAGCAACTACGAGCCACATGGGGTAGATTTTATCTAACCCCTCTCGTTGGGGCTCCCCCCTTACATTACTGTAAGTCTTCACAGCATGGACTATCGCTAGTCTCATGTCTGTACTCTTTTATGTTTTAATGTACCATTCATGAATGTGTCTTATCTTTATTTGTATACCCCTTTTTATATGTACTCTTTACTATGAACGTTGTACCTTGTGTTATCCATGTGCTGTGTATATTAAATGTTTTGTCTATTAACCTTCGTCGGAGTTATTTGTATCCAAAGTATGTATAACTTTGCACTATCCTTATAATTCTATGTTTTATAAATCAGATGAAGATAGATTTTCTGGATATATGTAATGTGTACGTCGGACCATATGACTTTTAGGCACCCCTTTTTGATCTCGATTAAGAAAGGACATGTTTTTCATTTACACCGTCAATATCCGGTTGTTTTAACAGACGATTTTTAGATTTAAAAAATTATAAATCTAACCCGTAACTCTAACTCCTAAGAAACAACTGGATATTGACGGTGTAAATGAAAATCATGTCCTTTCTTTATCGAGATCAAAAAGGGGTGCCTAAAGGTCATACGGTCCTATTTCCGGATCATAGCACACTTATCAGAACAGCTGATTGGATTTTAGTGCTCATAGTGACGTATCGGTCACATGTCATATAGCGCTGGAGGTTCAAGACATATAGGTCATTTAATTGAATGATGTTGAAGTAAAAAGATCCCTGGAGACCTGAAAAGACTTTCTATTCCTCTCTCTCTCTCTCTCTCTCTCTATATA
The DNA here is from genome assembly GCA_023376005.1 of Doryteuthis pealeii. NCBI lineage: Eukaryota > Metazoa > Mollusca > Cephalopoda > Myopsida > Loliginidae > Doryteuthis > Doryteuthis pealeii. The sequence continues at coordinate 3,197,180 of CM042144.1, read as the reverse complement.
TATATATATTATATATATATATATATATAAAGATAAATCTAATGAGTCAGACGAACCTACTATTAGTTTCGCTTAATGCTCTTCAGGGCTTAGAGTCAGATCTTAGCCCTGAAGAGCATTAAGCGAAACTAATAGTAGGTTCGTCTGACTCATTAGATTTATCTTTATTATTTGCTCTACTTAGGTATTGAGCACTTTTTACTTATTAGCTTATTTTCCTAGCGGTTGTATGAATATATATATATCATATACATATATATATATATACATATAACTTGTTTTTTCTTTTGGCCAAATACTGTACCAATAGATTGTTTTTTGTTGTACGACTATCTTGATCTTTTCTGTTCAAAAAATTTTTCTCCCCGGTTGATGTTTGTAGTATATTTTACAATCAAACTATTTTCTGGGTTTTTTCTCACCGTGAGGATTCACCAACACGCTTGGTATATTATATTATATATATATATATATTCCCATCTCTCTCTCTTCTCTCTCTCTCTCTCTCTCTCTCTCTCTCTCTCTCTCTCTCTCTCTCTCTCTCGCCCTTTTTATCTGTCTTTCCTTCTTTTCATTCCCTCAATATGTTCAATTGAAACAGATTAGGGTTATTACTTTCGCGCGCTCACCCACTCTCGCTATCCTTCCCCTACTCTTTTTCTTTCTATTTTTCTGTGAATCATGTCCTTCTTTTCCCTCTCTTTATTTTATAAAAAACGGAATGATCCATTATTTAGCTGAAGTGACGAATAAGAATTCGGCGGATAAACAACACCAAATAATTTGGATTTACATTTCATCTTAGACGATTTGGACGGTGTCATTTTTAATCAAAGGGCGTTGCAAGATGATAATGGTTAGCGGAATGAGAACAGGATACCCCCGTGGACTAAATAAAGCTTTAGGTTCAAAGTTCCGTGATGGCTCCCCATTACGACAAGAAGGTTCCCGATTACAACAAGAAAGTCCCCGAGTCCGAAAAGAAGGTTCCCGAGTCCGAAAAGAAGGTTCCCGAGTCCGTCAAGAAATACCCGAAGAAGGCCGGAGGGCATATCGGCCGAAATGTTATACAGATAACAATTAAGATGAGGACAATAGTCCGAATAACGCAGATAATACTAAGGTTATACCTCGTAAATTTAATGATACTACGCAATTCCTTTCGTTCTTTGTACCGAGACTATCTCAGGCTCTTCCAGTATATGTGTGCATGGTAAATAGTTGTACGGCATGATAAATTAGTCTAATCTCACCTTGTCGAGTATTGGCCCAATGTATCTCATGATAAACACCACTATCAATTGGCAATTATATGATTATGAATCGTGACGACGCGATCAAATAGGATCTTCAAACATTCAGGCTGGTTTGTTCTCTGATCGCACAACAGAGACGAGGTAATAATTCGCGAATCACAAAAGGTCAGAGACAGAGAAATGCTTCTCCGTAAATGTCTGATGACACAGCCAACTGAACTTTGATTGGGAAATGGTCACTGGGAAGCAATGCAATTCTAAGTCTGATGAGAGTTGTTGGTAAAAACAAATAAATAAAAAGAATAACACAGAACGGTTGCTGAGATGCCAAACATTTCTATCAGCTTTTGTAAAAGATATATCTAGGTCTATTAACTGGTTCTCATGACCCAAGACCACCACTGGGAAGGAATCAATTCTAAGTTAAGATATTTCCTTAATTGCTCTTAAGAAATGAAAAACAAATGACATACCGTATTTGACGGCATATCGGACGCACTTTTTTCAAAAATTTTGGCTAAAAAATTGCCTAGCGTCTTATACATCGTAGGTGAAATTTGCGACCCCCCATAGGTCTAGGCTAATCTTCTAATTATTTCCTGCTATTGAGATGTCTTGTGTATACTTATTGCTTGCCTGTACTGCCAAATTGCTTTTATGCAGCTATGTTTCTGCTTATACACTAAAAACTTTTTTCCTGAATCTTACCTGCTGAAATGGGGGTGCGTCTTATACGCCGTCAAATACGGTAAGACTTTCATATAAGACTTTTGTTTTGTTTTGATTTTGTTTTTTTTTGTCACTGTGATGACAAACGATAACACAGATAGACTTTGGAAAGTTTTATTCCACTTAGAATTATTGATGCACTAATGCCCGTGCGTCTTATATGCCATCAGATACGGTAAATCATTATGTCTTATTAGAGTTGTTCGTAAAATCAAAAAATAAAAAGAATAACACAGAACGGTTGTTGAGATGCCAAACATTTCTATCAGCTTTTGTAAAAGATATATCTAGGTCTATTAACTGGATCTCATGGCCCAAGACCACCAAATAATGCTCGTATGAGAAACTCGTATGAGAAACTGTATTACTATCAGCACCTGTGGATACACAACAGTATGATAATTTAATTATTACAACGTCTGCTATGTTTACTTAAGAGCTATTGCAATACATCAATATATAAAAAAGTATAATGCTATTGACTTAACTATCTCTCACTCATTTTTCTTTCCTTCTTTTCATATTTTTATTGTGTTCGATTGAAACGGATAGGTATTATCTGTTCCATGTACTCATCCTTTCTTTCTATATTTCTGCTACTCCCTTTCTTTCTTTCTTTCTTTCTTTTTCTTTCTTCCTTTCTTACTATATGTTTTCTGTGTAGCATGTCCTTTTTATTCCATTCCTTTGTTATAATGAACACGGTATGGTCCATTATTTAGCTGAGGTGACGACACTCATAATAGATAAGAAATCGGCGGAAAAGCAACACCAGATAGTCAGAATTAACATTGTTTGTATTTCATATCGGACGATTTGGACGGTGTCATTATTTACCAGAGGGTGTTGCAAAATGATAGCGGTCGTACTTTCAAGGAACACGAGTATTAGTATATAGATGAACAATACTTAAACTTAAACATTTAAGAAATGACATTTTAGGTTTGGAAAACATACAAGGATCCAAGTTTTATTGTAAAGGTTACAATTTCGAGGACAGAAAGCGCTTTCATCTGAATGACTAAGCAATGTAAACGCTACCAAAATATGCTTTACTGATTTATGGTTATTACAGTATAGCAGTATATGTGTACATATGTGTGTACTATATATATATATATATATATATATATATATATATATATATTTATTTATTTATTTATTTAATTTGCTGAGTTTTTATAGATCAATGTTTATTATAAAGAGCTACCCAGGTTTCTTGCTAGGGCGCAATCATCAGGTCGTTAAATTAGATCCCATGGTGTTTATTTTTATGCGCCCTAGCAAGAAACCTGGGTAGCTGTTTATAATAAACATTGATCTATAAAAACTCAGCAAATTAAATAAATATTAGCTCTCACAATTTGTGATTGAGCACTGTATTTTCTTTGTTTCATCACAAAAAAATTGTTTATATATATATATATATATATCATGTCACGCTTTCAGCGCAGATATCCATGACAATCTCTCTCCATCCGTCCCTATCGCTCATCATTCTTGGAAGGTCCTCTATACAGCATCCTGCATCCGCACAGAGCTGATCAATGTACGTTTTTGCTGGTCGGCCCACACTGGCTTGTCCATGTGCTGGCTTCCACAGGAGGACGTCGCTTATGAGTTCGTCCTTGCTTCTCCAGCAATGTCCCGTGTGTCTTGTCCGTCTTACTCGGATGGTTTGTGTGATATGTGGCAGGTGGCTGCACAGCTGTTTTCTCGTAGGGTGTTGTTTTAATGTCTTGTTCAGGATCACCCGCAGCATTCTTGTGCAGCTCCCATGTAGTTTATTCTCTAGTCACTTAGTTAGGGTCCAGGTGCTGCAGCCATACAACAGTACTGATATGACAACGGCCTGGAAGAACCGTCTCTTTAACTTGTCTGTGATATATATATATATATATATATATATATATATATATATATATATATATATGTGTGTGTGTGTGTGTGTTGTGTGTGTGTGTGCGCGTGAGTGTGTGTATAACAATAACTTATAATAATGTAGAAAAATAATAAATAAATGTGAAAAATCAGAGTTATGAAAATTTATTAATGTTTGGAAATTTAGTCGACTTTTAAAACATTTTAACTATACTAGCAAATATATGCACCCTCCGGGTGCAAGTATTTAAGTTTTAATGAATAAAATATATTAAATTAGAAAGGATATTGAAACTAAATAAGAATGCAAATAAAAAAATTTGAAACAGATGGTGGTATAATAAAAAAAAAATAGAACAATTGTAACTTACTCTTCCATCACTCCTGTTTTTCATTGCTAATTTTTTCTTTAACTAGAATAGGAAGTAAAGAATAATATTACGGTTATTTCGTCTTGTTAATGAATATTTTTCATATTTATCCCCAAGATTTTTTCTCATATGCATTAACATAAAACTAAAAATTAGAAATCAATAATACTAAGCAAATATTTATTAAAATCAAATTTTTAAGATCAATATGTATATTATGTATATTATGGTAAGTCCAAATCCTTTTTTGAAGGCGGTGGCTGCGAGTCTTAATGTCTTGGATAGGATGTTAAAATCTATATGATGCTGAAGTTCAAATTCTGAAACTCAGGGGAATGTGAAGTACCCCTTCATTACCATTACTCTCAGGTCCTTTCAGACCCCGAGTGGTAGTACCTGTTAGGGTTCAATCTATGGGTTAAATAGACAAAAAGTCTTAAAACATGTGTCTCAAAATTGTTTTTAAAAATTAAACAACCATCAAGAATGAATAAAACAAAATGTCTTTGGTATAAAATAGCTCAACAAGGGTTGACATGCCATAAAATCCAACCAACCACAAAGAAAATAGTTTCATTTAAATAACTAAGCAATGTAAACGCTTGTATTACGATATCAGTGACAATCTTTCGCTAACCGTCCCTATCATTGTTCTCTTGGGGTTCCCTGTGCAGCATCTAGTATCCGCGTAGAGTTGGTCTATGTAGATATATGTTGGACGGCCTGCACTGGCATGTCCATGTGCTGGTTTCCACATGAGGGCATTGTTTATGAGTTCGTCCTTGTTAAGGTCCAAGTGGTGCAGCCATGCAGTAGCAATGATACAAGTACGGCTTCGAAGAATTATCGCTTTAACTTTTTAGTTAGAAAAAATCAGATATAACGTTGATATATTATTGATAAAGTTATTAGTTAATGATTTAAAAAATATATAGTCAATTTTAGTACTGATCAGATCTTCTTCTTCTTCTTCTTCTTCTTCTTCTTCTTCTCTTCTTCTTCTTCTTCTTCTTCTTCTTTCTTTTTTTATTTTATTTCTTTTTTTCTTCTTTATTTTATTTCTTCTTCTTTTTCTTTATTTATCTAATTCTTGTTGTTGTTGTTGTTGTTGTTGGTCTTCTTCTTCTTCTTCTTCTTTTCTTCTTCTTCTTCTTCTTCTTCTTCTTCCTTCTTCTTCTTCTTTATCTTTTTGTATTTTTTTTCTTCTTCTTTTTTTATTTTCCCTTCTTTCTCTTTATCTATCTAATTCTTGTTCTTGATGTTGTTCTTGTTCTTGTTCTTCTTGTTCTTTTTCTTCTTCTTGTTGGAAAGACCCAGTGGATACGATTTGGCATAGCACTCAATGACCAATTAAAGGAACTAAATAGAAATAGTACGAAAATAACGTAGAAATCCGAAAACATAGAAATTTAAAAGAAAGATAATAATATTCATACTAAATTGTAAAGTTGGAAGAAGATTAAAATTCGGAAAAAAGTTAAGCTAAGTAACATTAAATAATAAAAATTTGTAATACGAATATTTACATTAAATTTGTAATACTTAATAAGATGATGTAACATGAATAGGATGATTGATGATGATGATGATGATGATGATGATGATCACTTTGATAATATTAGTGCGTCTGATCTAAAAGAAACATTGAGGAATTATTAATAAATCAATATTAGATTATGATTATTGTTGTTTCTAGATTTTCGATTTATGGTGACATTTATAAACCAGAAAAAGCACTTGATTCCCTTTTCGTTAGTAAATGGTAAATATATATCTTCAAGAGTTCAGACATTTTTTATCATGTCGGCAAATCTAAAAACTTAGAACATTGCAGCCAGATAGTTTGTTTTTTTTTTTTTTTTTACACTTTCATACGATTACTTTCAGTTTTTTTTCCCAAGCATTGAATATATCAAAGAATACTGATTTTTTTTTTCAAATTCATATTTAATTATTAGACTCAGATTAAATCTGTTTTTATTACCTCATTTTCCTTGGTTCCAAACACAAAAACAATGAATTATGTTTCAGAAAAAAAAAATTCTTACACGTTTCTTTTTCTAACACATTCCCCGCTATCATTACAGTAATAAACAAGAATCGCACACAAAAAATGGATGATAGAAGTTGTTTTTTTTTAATGCTGACAACTCAATAAACATAAGAAAGCGACAGAAAAAATCTAATAACTCGGCATTTTTCAAAACTGAATATAAGACGACATTGAAAATATACAGCGTGTGTATCGATCTAGAAAACCCCCAAAGAAGAAATGAAGTTTTAAAATGGCCTTAAGCATATTAAGTTAAACAAAAAAAAAGCACAGATTGTGTTTGTAGACATTCATTTTTTCCCATTGGATATTTAATAACTTTCTTTGACGTATATTTATTTACTTTTAAATTCAGAAGGTGAAATTATTCAAACAAATAGACGTTCAATGAGTGACACATGAAGATGAACAATGAAAATGGACAAATTTAAAAAAAGGAAGGAAGAAAAATAAAATAAAAATGAAAGCAATAAAAACTATTTTAAAATCATTTTCTAGTTTTCTTAGATAAAATTAGATTTACTGGTTGGTTTGGTTGGGTTGGCTACGTCAACCCTTGTTGGGTTATTTTATGCGGAAGTCGTTTTGTTTTATTCATTCATTAATGGGTATTCAATTTTGTTAAAACTTGATCTTTTTTAAACACATTTTTAAAACTCATTTTTCTATTTAACCTATAGATGGGAACCCTAGCTGGGACTACCACTCCGGGTCAGAGTGGACCTGGAATTAATGGTGATGAAGCGGTACTCCACACTCTCCAGAGCTCCAGAATTGGAAATTCACCATTAGATACAGTTTACCATAACATCCAGGACACTAAGACCCTTAGCCACCGCCTTTTAGCACATATAGGATAAAAAGAGTTGGGGCTTGCCATAAGAACAATAGGGCTGGGACAATCATAGATATGCTAGTGTTTGACGTGACCACCCCAGAAAGGGATGCCTGGGGTATGACACTAAACAGCATGGTTCTGGAAATCTGGGGGTGTAAAGTATCCATTCGTTACTATTATCCAGGTCCATTCTGCCCCGGGCACAAGAACCTGTTAAGGTCCCATCTATAAGTCAAATTAATTTGTTGAAAAATTATTCGTACTAGTACACAATAAAAAACACCCTCCGGGCGATGTAAAATAATTTTTTTAAACATATTGCCTGTGGGGTGGGAGTAAAAAATTCAATGTCAGCGAGTTTGTACCCTAAGTAAGTAAAATCAGCAAATTCATTAAAGGATTAAAAAATAAAACAATTTGAAATGTAAACTTTAAATGTGTATAAAAATAAAACAAATTATATATAGATATTAATACCAGCCATGTATTTATTAAAACTTGTTTTAAAAAAAACAATGAGAACTGTCTAATGTTGCATGTTCAAATTTTGAGTGTATTTATTCTGTTATGACGATTTTGGGTAATATGACGTAAGCAGTGACGTAGTTTTAGTTACAGAAAAAAACCGGAAGCGAATCTCCATTATTAATAGAGATTTCTTTTAGGAAACAACTGCACAACAGAGAAAAATATGAACGTACAACGGGATTCCCTAACTTCAAGGTATAAAATAACCATAGATGTTTTGTGGCACCTTACCAATCATACCCTCACAATCAATCAATTAATCCATATACATTCAAGTACATAGCGCCAACTATACAGAGAGTATAAGCACAAACACACGCACACAAATACATACATACATACAGGCTCAGGATATTTGCCTGTCATCCCACCTATAAGGGCGTGACACAAGGACATTTTTATGTGGGCGGTAGGCACAAAAAAGCGTCGATCCCGTCGGCATTCTCCCTCGAGAGGGCACCTCAGGCGCTGGGCAATAAACCCCGCTCTGTCCCTTTAAATCAAGGGGAGGTATGTTGGGGGGGGGATAGCCTTCTCGGATCGACGCTGTTAATATTATTACGTAGACACTCCAGAGGCCATAGCTGTCTGAATCAGGCACAGGAAATCACTATATATAGGCTCATATACATTCAAGTGTAGATAGACTGGGAATGTCCCAAACATATATATATATATATATATATATATATATATATATATATAATACCCTTGGGAAAGGCATGAATCCATATATTCCCCCTCCAGCTATAGGTTAAATAGTAGGGCAGACTGGGCTCTTCAGCCTTGGGTAGGTAACCAGTCTAGGAGAGGGATATCTTTGAATTCAAAATTCCTGGGTCGGTCGTTGATTGGATTTGTGGCAACCTTTGATGCACCAATTCTTTCCTATCGACTGTGCCAAAAAGTGTGGATGGTCCAACACAAGCCTTCACCACTATAAACAAATCCCTGTGTGGGAGTTCATTGTGTGTATGAACCCTCATACGTCGATAATCGACGGGAGAGTCCATTATATATATATATATATATATAGAGAGAGAGAGAGAGAGATAAGAGGGAGAGAGAGAAAGAGAAAGAGAGAGAGAGAGAGAAGTTTGTTGCTGTGCATATAGATGTCCTCTTAGCATATATATATATATATATATATATATATATATATATATATATATATATATATATGAATGAAAACACTAGAAATTCGCTTAGAAAAATATGTCGTGTCTAAAGAAACCCCAAAGAATAAATTAAATTCTTAGATGGACTTAAGTGTATTAAGCTAAACAAAAACATGCATAATTCATGTGTATGTGCTGGAATAAATGTGCTGAATAAAGTTAACATTATATATATATATATATATATATATATATATATATATATATATATATATATATATAAAATAAAAAATGAAAATGACTGTCGGTAAAAGAACAGAAACGAACGAGTCACAATACAAAAGTGACTTCGGCGTAAATAATGATAATAATAAAAGCGAGTGTATCACAATACAATAGATATTGACTAAGTGCTCAATTCGTTCGTAGATCTAATTATAGAACCGAATACGTGACATACTTGGAACTAAGCGATAGCTCAATTTCGAAAGTTCAAGAGGCTTAAAAACCTTTTGTCTTGAGGGATATATTCAACCACATTTAAGTTAAAGGATAATGTATCTTTAAAAGATATTAGTAGGAACCTTGAATTTGCCATGATTAGTAAAAATGTTCCTTTCCCCGCAATGCTTCAGAGATTATATACAGAATCAAAGGCGCGTGGTCTAATGGTTAGAGTTGTAGGAAGTGGACTCGTCGACCTGAGTTCAATTCCTGGACAAAGCTGTTGGCATTTCACATTGCGCTAGTACCCTTGCGAAAGGTATGCATCCAATTCTCCCTCCAGCTATGGGTAAGTAGCACGGAAGTCTGGACTCTTTAATCATGGCTAGTTAACCAGTCTAGGAGAAGGAAAACTCTGAATTCAAACCTGTTAAACTCCGCTTAAGAAATTGACCATGTGTCACATCCTGCTCGTGTGGAGGGGTTATTAAATATATATACAGAATCAACACGTATTGTTTGGTCCTGATCCCTTATACCTTAAATATTGGTGATTTTAAGGAATAGGTTTTTGTCGTTTTCAAACTAAATATTAATATTGTACTTTAATAGTGTTACTCATTTAATACCATCACATAACATCTATCTGCCTATCTATGTATTAATACTCCTATTCTTTAATTTTCGACCGTTATCATCTTGCAACACCCTTGGTTAAAAGTGAGAACGTCCAAATCGTCCAAGATGAAATGGAAAAATGGAAATTCTGATTATCTGGTGTGACTTAATCACCGAATTCATATCTATTATTATTTTTTCAGCTAAGTTAAATAATGGACCATGATGTTTTTTATTAAGAAAGAAAGGGAAAGAAAAGGACATACTATAATAAGAAAGAAAGAGAGAAAGAAAGAAAGAGAGTAGGTAAAAGATAGAGAGAGGAGATGAGCGCACGGCAGCGCTAATCCGTTTCAATTGAACATTTTGAAAAGATTAAAAGAAAGAAAGAAAGAAAGAACGAAAGAAAGATTGAGAGAGAGTTAGGTTCTTGGTTTGATGTCGGTCCCCGCCAACTCACTGTATGAGTAGCACAAATTAGGTAATCTGATCTGTGCGGTAAATTGGGTAGCTGATGGTATGTGTCTTGTTCCACCTCAGCAAAACACCTTGGTCTAGCTCTAGTGAAAAGGTTATAGATTCCCTCGTTTTCCGCCTGATACCGACTATAGACCACAACTTACTTTATTATAAACAGGGATAATCCGAAAGTAGAGACCATGACGCCAAATTGAAATCGGAAATAGGAAAATTGTTTCATGGAAACTGCGAACAAATCTTTTTAAAAAATTCACCTGATGAAAAGAATAAGAAGATGAAACTATAGAATTCTGCAAATTTTTAAACTGACTTCTGTATGAAATAACCCAAGTTTTTAAATGTCACAATATATATGCATATATATACTCTATTAACAATAATGAGCACTGTTTAATTATAAATACAATAAACAACATTACACACACACACACACATATATATATATATATATATATATATATATATATATATTGGCACACATGATGTACAGTTTTGTAGAGAAATGCTTGAGGTTTGTATTATCTGCGTTATTCGGACTATTGTCCCCATCTTTGTTGTTATTTGTACAACGTTTCGGCCGATATACCCTCCGGCTTCAGAGAAATTGCTAGACGTTTATTAATTTATTATATGATTTTTCCTACAATAATCACGTGTCTGATGATTGTGACTTTGTTTTTAGCTTTTTATTTCTTTTTCTTTTTTAATTGCATAAAACTGGCAGTAACAGGTAGTCAAATGGATTGTGAGGTGAATATATATTTATATATATATATATATATATATATATAAGTTGTAAACACGGTTTGTTTTGAATGGCTTTTTGCCGATAATTTTAGGGAGAATAAGTGATTAACTGGAGTCGTACCTAATTTTGAAAATTAATTAATTAATAATGAATTAGGCGGAATATTGACCTACTCTAAAACAAATCATAAAATCTAAGAAGTCCGTTTAGTGTAGAGGTTATGGGATCGGCCTGTCAGCTTGGCAGTCCGGTTTCAAATCACGCACAGGGCGGTCTTCCGATCTATAGCTTTGCTGATGAGGCCTAATAGGCCGAAATGTACATACATAGATTGATTTTTCTCGAGTTGTTTAGCCATAAATTTAATAGGTATTCCCGCCTAATTCATTATTAATTAATTAATTTTCAAAATTAGGTACGACTCCAATTAAGCACTTATTCTCCCATATATATATATATATATATATATATATATAGCGGGCCAAAAGTAGGGTTACAGTTAACACTTAAACTTTTTACCTTTATTAGAAATTTAGACATTTATTTACACATATTTATATACATTATATTTACATATCAGACGAGGTAAAGCATGAGCAAATAGCATAGAATAAGGGATCAATATTTTTCTATGATCTATATCTAAAACCTGATTGTAAAGGTGAAACAGATATTGAAGTTACTGTAACCATACTTTTAGCCCACCCTATATATATATATATATATATATATATATATATATATATATATATATATATATATATATATATTGGTTTGTTGGTTGGTTTTGAAGGCTGTCACAATGCGAGTGTAAAGAAAAAAGAAGGTAACTATGATGTTTTTTGTTAACCTGTCATTTATTTCTCAATATTTCGGGAAGAGATTCCCATCCTCAGAAAAATACTGGAACTGAAGTTGTCTTAGCGGCTGCTACATTCGTTCTGCCTTGGGTCTTCCAAATTCTGTGTGTGTATGTGTATGGTTGGGGTGCTTGCTTATGTGTGTGTTTGTGTGTGTAAGTGTGTGTGTGCGCGTGCTTGTGTGTGTAAATGTAAGCGTATGTGTGTGTGCGTGGTTTTCTGGAATAGTAATAAAATAAAATAAAAAGAAATGATCAGACACACAGACATAAGCACCACGCACACACACATACGCTTACATTTACACACACAAGCACGCGCACACACACACTTACACACACAAACACACACATAAGCAAGCACCCCAACCATACACATACACACACAGAATTTGGAAGACCCAAGGCAGAACGAATGTAGCAGCCGCTAAGACAACTTCAGTTCCAGTATTCTTCTGAGGATGGGAATTTCTTCCCGAAATATTGAGAAATAAATGACAGGTTAACAAAAAACATCATAGTTACCTTCTTTTTTCTTTACACTCGCATTGTGACAGCCTTCAAAACCAACCAACAAACCAATATATACACAATGCTTCAAGCAAATTACAAAACCCTATATATATATATATATATATATATATATATATATATTATATATATAAATTGAAAATGAAAGTGAATCCAACGGTATGTTGAAAAGAGAAATAAAGGAAATAAACTATTGAACGGATGAATTTAAATTATAAAGTATCTAATGGATTAATTAAAATAATCCTATTTTATCCATTCAATACTTTCATTCCTTTATTCTCTTTTCAATATATATATATATTATATATATATATATATAATTTTAATATACCAAACCTGTTGGTAAATCCTCGCGATGAGAAAAAAAAACCAGCAAATAGTTTGATTGTAAAAAATATACTACCAAACATCACTGGGGAAAAAAAATTTAAAAAAAGAAAAGACCAAGATAATCGTACCAACCACAAATAATCTATTGGTACAATATTTGGCTAAAAGAAAAAACAATTTATATGTATATATATATATAAGATAGATATATTCATACAAAACCGCCAGGAAACTAAAGCTAATAAGTAAAAAGTGCTCAATACCTAAGAAGAGCCAATAATAAAGATAAATCTAATGAGTCAGATAAACTTACTAAAAGTTTCGCTAAATGCTCTTCAGGGTTAAGATCCGACTCTTAAGTCGGATCTTAGCCCTGAAGAGCACTTAACGAAACTTTTAGTAGGTTTATCTGACTCATTAGATTTATCTTTGTATATATATATATATATATATATTATATATATATGTGTGTGTGTGTGTGTGTGTGTGTCTCTGTGTGGTGCGTCTTTGTGTCTGTGCTAAGTTTTTATTACAAAATTCGTCTTCTTTTTTCAAATTTCTCTAGGGTGTACTTTTTATTTAAAAAAAAAAGATCTCCAGTGGGTACTTCATAGGCAGCGACGCAGTCGGAGACCAGACGGTCTCTGTACTTTCGATACCAAGAATAACAAATCCTATCCTAGGGGCACTTCGTTCTCTTCGAAAATAAAATTCGTTTAAAGTAAATACTACTAAATATTTTAACTCTGGCAGGTTCTAAATAACACGATGCATTGCTGGAAATGGCGCTTAAGACGACAACACTTGCAGGCTCTTATCTTAAAAGCATTACACCGTATTTTACAACATGTAATTCTTAAATCAACAAATGTTTACTTTGTTGGTGAATTGATGGGATTCATACCATCTTATCTGATTAATTGCAAATGGGAAAATACTCTTTAACATGCAGTCATAGCACATAGTAAAATATCCTGTCCTATCTAACTGACAAAAAAACGAAACTCAAAACATGTGTTAATTTGATCTTACTTACTTGAATATCTTATTATAATAGAGATTGTGTGTTTTTCTGTCTGTAAACGAAACTATATTACTACTCAAGTCACAATTCCCTTAGTTATTTACGTCACATCCTCCATGATTTTATCTTTATTCAAACCTCAATTATTAATAAAATCGTTTTACATTATTAATACTGTTAACCATATCTACCTATTATTAACATGCGATTGTATTTATATATACAAAATATAGTGTTTTGAAGTGTGAAGGGGAAGGCTAAATACTTAAATTATGAAAATTTAGCAATGAAAGACGGGAGGGAAGAAAAAGCAAATTTTAGTTGTTCCCCCTCTGTTTCAAATCTTTTTATCGGCATCTTATTTAGTTCCATTACCCTTTCTAAGTTAACATGATATTTTATTACATTAAAACATAAATACTTGTACCCGGAGGGTGCATATATTTGCTAGTTATTATAATGGAGATTATTTAACTGTCTGCCTATAACCGAAACTACGTCACTGCTTACATCACATTACCAAAAATCGTCAATACATAGAATAAAGAAGAACCTTGTATTATATAAACTCAAAATTGTAGTATGCCACATTAGACGGTCCTTATTGTTTTTTTTACATGTTTTATAAATACATGCCCGATATTCATATATAGTTTGTTTTATTCAAATATATATCTAAAGTTGTCTAACGTATAGAGTTTTACAAGAAAATTATTTACAAACAAGAAACTGTCATTTTTTCAGTTTCATGAGGATAACTAAAAAAGTTTACAAATAAATAAATAGCTACGATTTTGTCTAAAATTTATGTGTAAAATATTGAAAATAATTATTTAATTGATAATTATTAGATGCACGCAACAATTTATTTCGGGGGACATAACTAATTTTCCATTTATTTTTTTTACTCCTTTAATAAATTTCATAATTTTACTTATTTATGATACAAACCCCTGACATTGAATTTCTAACTCCTCCCTCTATGACAAAATCTTTCAAAAATTAATTTTTATCACGCCCGGAGAGCTTTTTTTTTTAGTTTTATTGTTATAGAGATTATGAAATTCTCTGTCTGTAATCAAAACTACGTCACCCCTGACGTCAAGATTTCCTTAGTTATTTAACATATTTTCATGGATTATGAAATAATCATTATTTAATCTTAATTAACGTCTTATTTATTAACGACTTGTCAATTAAAGTCTAGCTGAGTTAGATTTACCAAAAAACTGCCCATATTATCAATGTATTTAAAATCCTGAAATATATGTAATATATATCTAAGAAATAAAGATTTATATAGTATATGGTGAGAATAATTTGCAAAGGATTTCAACAAAACTGGGTTTAATAAATAATTATTTGCTGTTACTGATTTCTAATACTAATATAATATTATCAAACATATAAAGATTAATCGTATATATAATTTTATATAGAAATCAATTAAATTAAAATTTAACACAAGAGGGGAGGGCCCTGTACAGCAGATCGACTAATACACGAAAACACACTGTATGCTAAATAACGTTCTTACCACACAATGATTATTTTATTATGATCGCCAAGTTGTTTTCTTATCTCCCTTTATCATAATTCTTTTTTTCGGTTGGTATTTTTCAGATGAATGTGTCAGATACATTCTTTTGTAGTTTATTATCAATTCTATTGACCATAGGGGCCGGGTTAGCTCAGTCGGTAGAGTGTTCGGCTAGAAATCACAAGGTTCCTAGTTCGATATCGGCCCCCGCCAACTGAGCATATGAGTAGCACAGGGATCTGTGTGGTAAAGTAAGGAGCTGATGGTAGGTGTGGCGTTCCACCTCAGATGCTAAAATAATCTCCTTGGTCTTTTGAAGTTTATTATCAATCCGACTGACCATGCAAAGTTGGCAAAATACCTCTTATCCTTTTCCTGCAAGAAAACATTCGGTCCTGATGCTAACCATTCATATGTGGGACTAACTTTAAAAAATCCACCTCTACTCAGGCGATGCCGGGCAGCCGCTGCTAGTTTTCATATAAAGTCCAGTTTTATTGATCAGAATAAACTAAAGATATTTTCAACTAGTACATTTTTGTTATACCTGAATTCAATTGACAAATTCATAAGCCTCGATAGCAATATCACATCGACGGAAATAGATATCAACATATTCATAGATAAAACACGGACTACTAATGATGAGTTACCATCCATATGAAACAAGTTTTTAAAAGGTTAAGAAGTTGTCCTTTAATTATTTTCGTACAGCAACTCACCTGATAATTAGCCATGAGTCATGCGACCCGCTTTTCAAAAAAGGTTGCCCGTGACTGATTTAGTATTTAAGGTTGAGAGCAGATTGATTTGCTTATGCGAAAGCGTCGTACTAACTTGGTTGTATCTTCTTCTTCTTCTTCTTCTTCTTCTTCTTCTTCTTCTTCTTCTTCTTCTTCTTCTTCTTCTTCTTTATTTTATTTCTTTTTTTCTTCTTTATTTTATTTCTTCTTCTTTTTCTTTATTTATCTAATTTTTGTTCTTGTTCTTGTTCTTGTTCTTGTTCTTGTTCTTGTTCTTCTTCTTCTTCTTCTTCTTCTTCTTCTTCTTCTTTATTTCTTTTTTCTTCTTCTTTATTTCTCTTCTTTCTCTTTATTTATCTAATTCTTGTTCTTGATGTTCTTCTTGTTCTTGTTCTTGTTCTTGTTTCTTGTTCTTCTTGGAAAGACCCAGTGGATACGATTTGGCATAGCACTCAACGACCAATTTAAGGAACTAAATAGAAATAGTACGAAAATAACGTAGAAATCCGAAAACATAGAAATTTAAAAAAAAGATAATAATATTCATACTAAATTGTAAAGTTGGAAGAAGATTAAAATTCGGAAAAAATTAAGCTAAGTAACATTATGTAATACGAATTTGTAATACGAATATTTACATTAAATTTGTAATACTTATAAGATGATGTATATGAATATGAATATGAATGATGATGATGATGATGATGATGATGAGAAAGGATTTAGAAAACTTTTAAATATATTAGCGATAGAATAAATATGAATATATATCAATGCAAATATTTATAATAAAATTGTATTGCTTAATAAGTATATGTAACGAGAAGAGTAGATGATGATGATGATGATGATAATGATGATGATTAAAGATCAGTTCTTAATGATACTTTGTTGAATAATAATAATAATAATAATAATAATAATAATAATAATAATAATAATAATAATAATAATAATTTAAAAAATAATTTTAAAAAAATAAAATAAAATAATAATAATAATAATAATAATAATAATAATAATGATTTAAAAAATAATTTAAAAAAATTATAATAATAATAATAATAATAATTTAAAAAATAATAATAATAATAATAATAATAATAATAATAATAATAATAATAATAATAATAATAATAAGAAGAAGAAGAAGAAGAAGAAGAAGAAGAAGAAGAAGAAGAAGAAGAAGAAGAAGACGAGGACGACTCCAGTGTCACAGCCACTTTATGATTGGCAATATCGTTACCGAAGTCGCAGAAGAATTCGGTAACCGAATCGCTGAAGACGACCGCATAAGCCGTGAACGAAAGGTCTCATATTTGGTGTCAGGACTTGGAAATAACTGGACTGGATCACTATCTTTGGTGTCGTGATTCGAAATCTGACCTCAATTTTGAGGAAATCGTTTTCTTCTCTACGTGAACAGTATTGCGCTAACAAAAACTCGTTACGATGTGCCACTTTCAGTTATTTACAATACTAGATAATTAAAAATAGGATCATTATATCATTGTGCATATTCTAATACCTTTCCATTTATTTAGTCTTGTTCATATTCTGATTTTATCCTTGTTATATATCATTAATATGGGGCAGGTTTAGCTCAGTCGGTATAGCATCCACCTCAGAACCACAAGGTCCCAGGTTCGATACTGACATCCGCTAACTCAGTGCAGGAGTAGTACACTTGGACCTGTGCGGTAAAGTGGGGAGCTGATGTGGCACCCTACCTCAGTTACCAATATAATATCCCTGGTCTATCACTAGTGAAAATGGGATATACTCCCTCGCTGACAGTCTGACACTGACAATAGACCACTCAGCCTCATTTATTTTTCATTAATCTGAGTTTTTATTTATTATTGCCCCCCAAAAAAAAAATGTTCTTATAATTGCGCTAACAAAAAACACTGTACTAGAGAACAAAAATGGAATACTTATACCACTATTCATACTAGCAAAAATATGCCCCTTCCCGGCAAAGTTTTTTAAGTTTTAATGTAATTAGATATATTAAATTAGAAAGACTAACGAAATTAAATAAGAACGCATATCAAAATATTATACTAATTTTGATAATATTATAATTGGTTTATATATAAAGTCATTCATAGGATTGATTTTAGTACGTTAGAGAATAAAACCATTATATTACAGATCAATAACACCCAGTAATTATCTATTCAACCCGGTTTTGTTAAAACCAGTATGGAAACTAACCACGCCATTTTCTTATGTAAACCTTTATTTCTTAGAGATATATGACACATTGCAGGATTTTAAACACACTAATAACCTGAGCTGTTTTGAGGCAAATCTAACTCAGATTTTAGACCTCGTTATTAAATAAGATTCTTCTGTGTATTAGTGATTTTTACTATAAATTAAATACACATTGATAAACTTACCCAATTCCTGAGGGTGCTTGTGACGTAAAGAGTGATATAGTTTCGGTTACAGACAGACACTGAATCTCCATTTTAATTCAATTCTAGTTTTATTTTGATTAGTTATTTTCATTGAGGTGGTAATTTTATCCTGTTTGATTTCATTCATTTTATTTCTATTTTATTCGTCAATTGACAAATTCACATTTTAATCTATCATTTTATTCTGATTTATTTTTTATTTTTTATGGAAATTTCTTTTTCTTTTTCTTAAAATAATATCTATTGTTATTCTCATAAATCTAAATTCCTATTTTTATTCTGATTTTGATATTTTCTAAAAAGAATTTCAAACGTAATTATTATTTTTTTTTTTTTTGTTACTTCTCATTATTCATGTTCATATTTTATTTTAACTCACATTATTTGTATTCATATTTTCATATTTTGCACTTATTATATATATATATATATATATAATTATATATATATATATATATATAGGTGTTTGGTTGGTTGTGTATGTGTGTCTGTGTCTGTGTAATTTTATAAAAGTGAAAAAAAAAACTTTTACAAAATTACGTACTATCGGATTCCTTTACATTTTCCTGATATATATATATATATATATATATATATATATATATATGTGTGTGTGTGTGTGTGTGTGTGTGTGTGCGTGTGTGTGTTTGTGTATTCATACAATTTTTTCTTACATTTGTTCTTATATCTTTATTTTAATCCCACGCAAGTTTCTTTATTTTTCTTCTAACTTGTATACGTAGAATATATTTGTACATTTTATTTTCAATTTATTTGATATATATATATATATATATATATATATTATATATATATATATATATATATGTGTGTGTGTGTGTGTGTGTGTGTGTGTGTGTGTGTGTGTAAACAGAATTTTATAACTGTTATATTTTAGCTTTATTTTGATTTGTATTCATATTCTGATTTTATTCTAATTATTTTTTCTGGCGTATTCACTTTCATTTTTGATTATGAAAAAAAGAAAAAAACGAACGGCTCTATAACACGGGGAAAGTGAGCTGAATTTATCCAAATGAAACTACAGGTCAAAAGTATCTAAACATCGATCATGAATTGTTCTTAAAGCCGAGGAATTTAGGGGTTTTGACATATTTTTTTCCGGCGAATCCAGATTTTCGGGCGAATCCAAATTAAAATTCATCATCATCAACCCTTGCTGATGATAATGGGTTCCTTTGACTCTCTCTTCTCTGTCTCTGTCTCTGTCTCTCTCTCTCTGTCTCTCTCTCTCTCTATTTTTCTCTTTTTTTCTCTCTTTTTTCTTACTCTTTTCTCTCTCTCTTTCTTTCTCTTTCTCTATCTCTTCTCTTTCTCCTTCTCTCTATTTATCTCTCCATCTATCTCTAACTTTCAATCCTTCTTTCTTGTTCTGCTGCTCTCATTCATTCTCTCTTTATTTCTCTCTATTTCATCTCTCTCTCTCTCTCTCTCTCTCTCTCTCTCTCTCTCTCTCTCTCTCTAACACTGCTTTTCAATCTATCTTCTTTTCTTTCTTTTCTTCTCTTTCTTTCTCTTTCTTTCTTTCTCTGTCTGTCTGTCTCTGTCTGTCTCTCTCTCTCTCTCTCTCTCTCTAACACTGCTTTTCAATCTCTCTTCTTTTTCTTTCTTTCTTCTCTCTCTCTCTCTCTCTCTCTCTCTCTCTCTCTCTCTTAATCTCTCTCTTCTTTCCTTCATTCTCTCTCTCCTTCAAACTCTCTTTCTTTCTTTTCTCTCTTTATATATCTACCTCTCTCTTTCAGCCTCGTTCTTTCCTGGCATCTCAGTCATCGCTCCTGTCACGTCCTCTAGACCAGTGCTTTCCATAGTCGATTTCCAGACCGGCGTCCGTCCGTGGAGTACTACCTGCCGATCCACAGGTGCTACACATGATTTTTAAAATTTGCATAGCTTATATGTACGAAAAACGTACATATTAAACTAAAACTGGAAATATATTGTTAAAAATATCAACTGGCTGAGATCGTTCTCAATATACGTCCCCCATTTCCATCAACATGTTGCATAGCGCCTTCTTTACCGGCACTAAATAGATATATGTTATATACTTCTCTTACTTCTTACTCTGTCGTCTATTCTTCTGGCCGGATCTGGTATATCTTCTAAGGTCTCGTCTGGTCTTCTATTGAGGATTCCGGGTCTGGTTTCTTTGGGGATCATTCCTTATCAGAAGCCCTGTGTCATTGTTGGTTTTTAGTAATAAACACAAGACTTCGATTTACGATGATGTTACTTTATTTATAACCCCCAGACCAGACAACTGCGCAGTGAGACTCAAATCTTGCTAGCTTGGCTTCTAACTTCTAACTCTGACTGAGTTGCTTACTCCTTAAACCGGAAGGGGCTTCTATCGGGGTTCCGTTTCTCACGGTCTATCCCCAGAACGCAATGTGAGATCGAGGTCAAGCGCCGTCACTCACCCTCAAGGTCATCAGCTGAACTAATATGATTTCTACACTATTGTCATAATCATTAGGTATCTAATGATTATGTAACAAACATACGTGATAAAACAAAGTACAGCAATAGTTTGGACATTGGAGCACCGTTGCATGTCACACTCTCTTCTATGGAGGAAACTCTTGACTAATTGATAAATAAGAAAAAGTCTAACGGTTCCCATTGACGGTACATTGGGAGTTATTTTATATTGATGATATATTTCTGTATTGAATAAAACTAATTTGAACATTCTTCAACTTTTATCACTTTTTGCAGTGACGATATGATTATTAAAAGTTGAGCACAAGATTTGTTTTGAGAGAGAAAAATGATTAATGATACAATGTTTCCTTTTATGTCCAATTGTCAACAATTCACAAATGAGTACAATAACCTTATGATCTTTTCAGATGAAGTGACATTGAAATAAAAAAAAGAAGAAAAAAAAGGAAAGGTGAGTTTCCTTTAACTTTCAGCACCTCCCCACCAAAACCCCAGCTTTGTGTGTGTAAGAGGAAGGGTGAAAAACAACAAAAAATTACACAATGAAAATGAAACAAATAGAATTTGACGAGGTGTAGATCAAGAGTGTGGACACCTCTGGCCAAAAGGTTTAAAGTGTAGCCTACCAGGTGCTAACAGGGTTTCATGTTTAGATGAATGCAACTATATAGATAAATGTGTGTGTGTGTGTGTGTGTTATATGTATACATATGCTTATATATAGAAAATTGTCAACCGGTCCGCAGCTTCCAAAAGTTTGAGAAGCCTTCATCTAGACGTCATTCGGTGTACTCACAGAGCTGATTCGTGTACGGTTTTGCTTGGTAACCAACACTGCTTTCCACGTAGGAGAACGTCGCTTTTGAGTTCGCCCTTACTTCTCCAGCAAGATACTTGATCGTCTTAATTGGATGGTTTCTGAGATGGGTGGTACGAGTCCGTACAGCTTCTGTTTTGATTTCTTCAAAATAGCCCGCAAGATCTTTGTGTAGCTCCCATCTCGCTTTTTTTTCCAAGTGATTTGTTAAATTCCAGGTGGTACAGCCATAAAATAAAACTGACGCTACTACAGCTTGGAAGAATTACTGTTATCAGAGATCAGATAATATGTCGATAGCTCCCCATGCATTTTCTGTTTTAGTAGATGAGAAAATGCTACCGAGGTATGTAAAATAGTTTATTAATTTTAGATATCTTGTTTCCTTCTCTTCCTTCATCTTGGATGCTGAAGCGTTGTGAGTCATGGATAGAAACAAGGGCTGACTTCTGAAGACGGTCGGAAAATTAAAACGGTAAGTTTTTTGCTGGTACCAATGACAGTTTAACTACAGTCTATGAATTAACATTTTGCAAATTGGGTTACAGTTTTAGGGGATTAAGGTTGTTTTTAATTACGTATTGCTTAAAAAAATAAACAACAAAAAACCCAAATTACTATACATTTAATGTTTAAAAATATTTTTTAAACTAACTTTAATTGAAATTATACATTGCAATACTAACACAAACAACTGTTCTCAATAATAGATTCAATAATTAATTTTTCAATGGTTAATTAAATGTATAGTAATTAGCGTTTTTTTTAAGCAATACGTAATTAAAAATAACCTTAATCCCCTAAAACCGTAACTCAATTCGCAAAATGTTAATTCATAGACTGTAGTTAAACTGTCATTGGGTACCACCCAAAAAACTTTCCATTTTAATTTTCCGACCTAAATCAGAAGTCAGTCGAAAAAGGTAACAATACAAAGGGGCTAGATCTGGATTATACGATGGATGAAGTTATCTTCTGTCTGTTATTTGGTTCCACACTAACACAAGTTATTCAAGGTGAAGAACTCCTTCAATGAAGCTACCACCTCCTCTTGGTTGTTGACGTGTCACAAACGCTTGAAGTGAGTCATGGATTGGAGCTAGGCCCGGATTATATTTTGGGTACGGCATCAGTTTGATTATCTCCAGTAAATTCAAGGCATTAGAATCAATGAGAAAAAACAATAAAATCGATAACGTACATTTTCATCAAAATACGTAGTCTTATAATGGCTGAAAAATGGCATTTTGGTCAAACCTTTGAAGACCCATATCTCCCTTAATACTCAAGCGCATCATCCATCTTTTACTATGTGATACTCCTCATCGAACTCTATCAGAAAATCATATTAGTTTGGCACTTTATTTGCACACCAAATTTGCCATTTTTGCCCTCTCTCAGGGGGGTTATCGAGCCTCGAAAATCACCTAAAACTCCTAATTCACCAGTTTTTTCACCATCAGTAAATTCAAGGCATTAGAATCCATAAGAAAAAAACAATAAAATAGATAACGTATATTTTCATCAAAATACGTAGTCTTATAATGGCTGAAAAATGGCATTTTGGTCAAACCTTTGAATACCCATATCTCCCTTAATACTCAAGCGCCATCATCCATCTTTTACTATGTCTAGCACATTTTACTATCTCTAGCACGCACTCAAATATTGACTGTTGGGATTGCTCTTGTGTGAAATGCTAAGTTTTATCATTTATGGTCATCTTTAAATCAGTTGGTTCATTGCACCGACTGCGCCTCTGCAGAGGGGTAAGAGGTAATTAACCTGTTGGCCGTGGGTGGCGACCCGTGATGCTTAAGGATAGAGCCCAGGTGGATGAGCAGTTCATGACATTCAATACACCACTTTGGCGCTATATTGGGCTAGACGGGCGGTCGGAGAGGCCCCCTCCGATCAATCGGCTGGTCACGTCAAACCCTAGCACCTATGTGATTTTCCCAACCCTATTGCCCTTATGGCAAGTCCCAAACCCTTTTTATCATATGGGTGCTAGAAGGCGGTAGCGCGAGTCTACAAGTCCTGGGAATGACGTTAAACTCTATCTGATGGTGAGGTTCCAGTTTTGGAGGTTTGGGGAATGTGAAGCACCCCTTTATCACCATTGCTCCCTGGTCCACTCTGACCCGTAGTACCTGTTAGGGTCCCATCTATGGGTTAAATAGAAAAATGTATTTATAAAAAAATTGTATTATCCATTAAGAATTGATTTATTTCAAAACTTTATCGGCATTAAATGACCCACTGAGGTTGATATTCCGTAAAACAAAACAAACCAAACCAGTTGGTTCATAATCTAAGCAGAATTTAATCACAAATGGTCAGGGAAAGCTAAAATAAAGCATGGTATGTTTTGTACCTTGTAACATAACGGACACTGGCTTATACACACTTGATTACATTGTATCATTTTTATAGCATAATTACTTTGTGATTTGATTACTCTTACGTCACATTGAAAGCACTGGTTCTCGCAAGATCATCGAAGTTAAGCATCGATGAACATGTTCCATACTTAGATGGGTGACCCTTTAAGAAAGAACAGGTACTGTTAGTATCAAAATGACTCAATTAGGCATTAAATTACCCAAAAGGGTTAATATGCCGTAAAACAAATCAACTAACCAATAAACTTTGTGATTTAGTAATAAAGTTAAGGAAAACAGAAAATGAAGCGTATATTTCAGTTTTTCATCGAACAAAATAAATAAAAATACTTATCTTCCACTGCGTCATATATATATATATATATATATATATATATATATATATATATATATATATATATTCGTTTTCTCTTCCTTGATTTTTACATTCGTATTTTTCCCATCACACTTGTTTGTTTCTTTTTTATCTGTTTGTTTGTTTGTTTCTTTCTTTTTTTAAATTAATATCAGTAACTAAACCTGGGATTGAACCGTTCTAAATACAGTAACCTTCAACAGCACAGCCTCCTCCTTCTTCCAGAGCTTATAAGTAATAAGACTATGGTAAAGTATAAGGAATGAAAGAACAAAACTGAGACAAAAATGTGTAGTATATTTCGCTGGAGTTTTGAACTCAGCTTCATCAGCTTTTATTGAATTATTCAGATCTTACAAGTGTTTTATAGAAGTGGGAAGTAAGTAGGTGGGTAAGTTTTGTGGTGAGGGAAATATTTGATTGGTTATAGGGACATCTTTGGGGAAGATGAGAAGGAAATCAGATGGGAAGAGAGTTGAGGGAGGTAGGTAGAAAAAATGAATGTGAGAAATACCTGATAGGGGAGCGGAGTCACCTTTCTTGGAGAGAGATTTGAGTAGAGAAAGTAGCAAATGGGAGTAATAAAAGGGGGAGTGGTTAGATGACCATAACATCAAAATCAAACCTGTTTGTTAGTATGACTGTAAAACTGTTGTGAGGTTTTAAGGGGTCAAATAAGAACAAAACAACGGGTAACAAAAAGTAGAAAAATGTATTAACAGAAAGTAGACAATACAATAGAGAGATGTGGAAATTACGTCCAACGAATAGAGTTATTGGCTTGCTCCTAAGCCACAATTATCCCTGTTTATTTATAGTAGCCGTCAGCGCATTCCATTGGTCAATAGGGTGTATCACTTATAACAAAAACTAAGATCGAAATATTTTTTTATGTAACGTGTTCGCAAGTGCGTTTGCGTTGCACTCATCTAAGTAGGTTAATTCCTTCATTTTTTTCCAGAGGGAATATTAAGTTCATTTTTTTTACCGCACTATTCTCGCCCTGTATGATTAGTTAAGTGTGTTGAAAGGAGATACATATTGATAAAAAACAAAATAATAGTGTTATTATGAATATTATTAAACCACATATATTATCGAATTAGAAAACTTAGAGAATGTTCTCTTAGGTTTCTCATTTAGCAGTATGTAAACTAATAACAGATAAGACGTTAAACATTTTTCTTTCATAATTGAACATTCTGGTTTCGAAAAATAATCTTTAAACAAAATAGATTAAATCATCTGAAATATTTTTACCAAATCTTGCAGAAAAAAATATAAGGGTGTACGAGCAGCCTCCCTTGTCTGAGGGTTTGGGTAATCTCCTGCGTCAAGAGCCCCTTTTTGGTCACGTGTCGCAGGCACCCAAGAAGATACTGGACAAGTACGGACGTGCTTGTCACCTCTCTCTTTACTTTAGGAAATAACTTTTCCTTTCACTGCAAGCGAAATAACTGTGTAGCCATGTATATATAAATACATATTGGTTTGACTTGCAGTGGACTTTGACTGTTAGCATGCCTTGTGCAGGTCAGGGACCTGTCTAGGGAGGGAGTACCTGTAAGAGCAGTCCCCGTTGTCTGAGGGTTTGGGTAATCTCCTGCATCAAGGACCTCTTTTTTGTCCCGTGACGCAGGAACCCAAGAAGATAACTCTTTTTGGTCGAAGCTATTGGACAAGTACGGACGTGTTTGTCACCTCTCTCCACTACACACATGGTGTATGCCAGAAAGTACAGACTCTACATACAGCAAGTGGTTTCCACCTATGTTGCCTCTAATACACTACTATGTATGCTTGGACACTTGTGACATTATATAGCCTGGGGAACTTCATTCCCCTATATCTATTAATAATGGAGATTCGCTTCCGGTTTTTGTCTGTAACAAAAATTACGTCACTGCTTATCTCACATTACCCAAAATCGTCATAACCTAGAATAAAATTTATTCTACGATTTTTGGCATGTTCAAATTTTGAGTGTATTTATTCAATGAATACACTCAAAAGAAAAACTGAACATTCAACATTAGACAGTCCTCATTGTTTTTTAAACAAGTTTTAATAAATACATGACTGGTATTATATATCTATATATAGTTTGTTTTATTTTAATACATATTTAAAGTTTACATTTCAAATTGTTTTATTTTTTAATCCTTTAATGAATTTGATGATTTTACTTACTTGGGGTACAAACTCGTTGACATTGAATTTTTTACTCCCAACCCTCAGGCAATATGTTTCAAAAATCTACTTCGCCCGGAGGGTGTTTTTTGTACTAGTATGTTATAATAAAGTTGTAAATATGTAACTAACGCGTTTGGTGTTGCATTGGGTATATTTCCTTTAAGTAACCAAATGCTTTATAAGAACAAGAGTTAACACTCAGTGAACATCTTATAAGGGTATAACTCAATGTTCTGGATGAAATGAAATCATTCCGGAATTTGAATTCGGTATACAGGTTAAAGAAAATTAGTATCAGTGTTTTAAAAAAAGTTGGAAATACCTGAGGACCATATTACCTTTAGGCACCCCTTTTTGATCTCTATTAAGAAAGGGAATGTTTTTCATTTACACCGTCAATATCCGGTTGTTTGTTAGGGTATTAGTGCTATGGGAAATACGAACAACCTCGTCAAGGATTTGAACCCGGGTCGACAAGTCCATTGCCTACGACTCTAACCAATACACCACTCGCCTCCAACCTTTTCGAGTGTATATAAGTGCAGAGGTCTGTACGTTTTTCACTGGGGTTCATTAGTAGATGTCTTATTTAAAGTCGAAATTTGTAGCCCTCGTAAATAATTCCTCGCCCATAAAAAAAACACACCGAAATCCCCAGAGTTTCACGAATGGTAATTGACCAGTCGTAGTTTTGCATGTAGATAATTCTTACGAGACGCGCTTTTCAGTCAACGATAATGTCAAGCCAAATAAAATATCTCTCTTAATCGGGTTGTAAACATTCCGGGTAAATAACATTGGCGGGAGCGTAGAACGAAAGGTGTCATTGCTAGTTTGTCTGTTGCATAAAGAAAACCTCAAGTTTTCAGCAGCGAATAAGAATAAAAGGAACAATAAAAGAAACTGAGATAAGAAAAATAAAACACAGAAGAGTTTCATTCACAGGATAAAATATTGGTAAGACAGACACGAAAAGACAACAGCAAATAAAGCGCGAAAATAATACATTAGGTCCATCGTTTGTTTTTGTTTTTTTGTTTTGTTTTGTTTACCTTTACGATAACATTTACAGATATTCCCTTTTAGATTTTATATATACTAGCAAAATATTGCGCATTCCAGGCACAAGTATTTACATTTTAATATATTTAAATTTGATATGATAATAATAATAATATAATAATAATAATAAAAGGAATAATAATAATAATAATAATAATAATAATAATAATAATAATAATAATAATAATAATATAATATATAATAATAATAATAAAAGGATAATAATAATAATAATAATAATATAATAATAATAATAATAATAATAATAATAATAATAATAATAAACTTGGGAAAAGGACTGGATGATCTGGAAATCAGAGGAAGAATTTAGACCATCTAAACTACTGCATTGATGCAATCGGCTAGAATACTCAGAAGAGCCCTGGAGACCTGAGGAGATTTGTTGTCACTCAGACTCCAGTGAAATACCATCTGCTAATGCTGACGTGAAAAACTCAAAAGGAGTAATAATAAAATAATAATAATAATAATAATAATAATAATGCCATAAGAACAAATTATATCAAAGCAAAAATTGATACGACACAACAAACAGTACATGTAGACGCTGCGATGACAGAGAGGAGACTATAAACCATGTATTAAGCGAATGTAGCAAACTAGCTCAACAGGAATACAAAGCTCGGCACGTCTGGGTTGGGAAGGTGATCCACTGGGAATTATGCCAAAAAATAAATTTTGACCATACAACAAAATGCTATATGCATAGACCAAAATCTTTGTTTGAGAATGAAACTCATAAAATTCTCTGGAACCTCGAAATAAAGACGGATCCCCCTATCCCAGCCAGCAGACCAGACGTAGTGTTGATTAACAAAAAAAAAAAAAAAAAAGAGAACGTGCCAACTGGTGGACTTTGCGGTCCCAGCAGATCACAGGGTGAAACTGAAGGAAATGAAAAGATGGATAAATTCCTGAACCTTACCAGAGAATTGAAAAAGCTGTGGAATATGAGGGTGAAAGTGATACCAATTGTAGTTAGTGCACTTGTAACAGTTTAAAAAAACTTGGAAAAATGACTGGAGGATCTGGAAATCAAAGGAAGAATTCACACCATCTAGACTACTGCAGTGATGCAATCGGCTAGAATACTCAAAAGAGTCATGGAGACCTGAGGAAACTTGTTGTCACTAAGACTCCAGTGAAATACCATGATGTGAAAAACTCAAAAAAAGTGATAATAATAATAATAATAATAATAATAATAATATAATAATAATAATAATAAACATCCCAACAGAAAAATTCACTGAATTAAACGACCTAATATATGCCGGAGCAAAACTAGTTAGCGACAAAATTGGAATACCACAACGAAAATATAACAGAAACACAAAAGCTGGATGGGAAATGAGAATAGAAAGGCAAATAAGAAACTAAGACAACAACAAAAGTACTAATAAAGGGAAAGAACACAATGAGCAAATGAATGAAATCCTACTAAAAGATGGAGGAAATCAACCAGAAAATACTGGCTAGAGAAGGTAGAGTGGAGGATGTGAGAATCAGAGGAAGATTTGAGACCATCCACACAAGAGCATTGCTGAAATTAGCTAGAATACTCAGAAGGAATCTGGAGACCTTAGGGGACTTGTTGTTACTCAGACTGCAGTGAAAGACTATCAGCTAACGCTTGTGTGAAAGACTCACGGGAGTGAACATAATAATAATAATAATAATAATAATAATAATAATAATAATAATAATAATAATCTGAGAATATTGGAAGCAGACGCCATCAAACAGAAAGGAAAGAAAAAAATAAGAAATGAATATCTTAGAAGAACATGAATGCTTCTAGAAACCAAGCTATGTAGCAGATATCTCTTCAAGGGGATAAATTCCTGAGCAGCCGCCTCGTAAGTTACTCGGGACCATTCCTAAAATGGACAAGATAGGAGCCCCCGCAGATAGACCAAAACAAAAGGAAACTTATGACAATGGACAAGGCATTACACCCGAGAGACGACATAGATAGACTATATGTTCCTAGAAAAGAAGTGGGAAGAGGTCTCGCCAACATTGAAGATAGTGCAGTTACGACAATCCGAGCCCTTGCCGAATATACTAATAAAAGTAAGGAATTACTAATTGCAGTAACCAGCAAAAGCAATTGCAACATATTGACAAACAGAAATACATCAACAATTAAAAGAACAGAAATGGGAATAAAAACAACTACATGGGTACTTCAAGCGTCAAACTGGAGATATATCACATCAGAAGACATGGACATGGCTAAGAAGAGGAAACCTCAAGAGAGAAACTGGATCTCGTATAATCGCAGTACAAAACAATGCCATTAGAACAAACTATATAAAGGCAAAATAGATAAGGTGCAGCAAAATAGCAAGTGTAGAATGTGTGAAGACAGAGTCGAAAAAGTTAATCATATAATAAGCGAATGAAGCAAGCTAGCATAAAGTGAGTACAACACTAGGCACGACTCGGGGGGAAAGGTGATCCACTGAGAATTGTGCAAGAAATTCAATTTTCATCATACAACTAAATGGTATATACACACGCCTGAATCTCTCCTGGAGAATGAGACTTAAAATTCTCCGAGACTACGAGATACAGTCGGATCACCTAAGTCCGACAAGAAACCAGACCTAGTATTGATTGACAAGAAGAAGCGAATCTGTCATCTCGTGGATTTTGCCGTCCCAGCCGACCACCAAGTGAAAATAAAAGAAATCGAAAGGATAGACAAATACTTGGACATTGCCAGAGAACTGAGAAAATTGTGAATCATGAAGGTGAAGGTCATACCAATTGTAATTGGTGCCCTTTGAACGGTCCCCAAAGTTCTGGAAAAGAATTTGGGTGAATTGAAAATCAGAGGAAGAATCCAGACCATCAAAACTACAGAACTACTAAGATCGTTTAGAATCCAGGAGACCCGAGGAGACTTGCCGTCACTCAGCCTCCAGTGAACTACCGGCTACAGCAGATGTGAAAAACCTTGATAATAATAATAATAATAATAATAATAATAATAATAATAATACACAGAAGAATAGCTAGTGTAGAATATGTGGTGACAGAGATAAAACAGTTAATTACATAAGCGAATGTATTAAACTGTCACAAAAAGAATACAAGAATGCACGATTGGGTGGAAAAGGTATCCACTGGGAATTGTGCAAAAGATTAGCATTTTATCAGGAAATATGCACAAATCAGAATCTGTTCTAAAAAATGAGATTCAAGCTGATACCCAAATCACTATCAATGAATGACTTGATTTTGTGAGACTTTACATGCCTGTTTGCTGTATGCAGGCGATTTAAATACTTTCAGCCTTCTTATGAATCTATCACTTCTGTTAAACATCTACACTAACAGTCGATTACAAGAATATTATGCGCCCATCTGCCGTATTTAATCGCCTGACGCGCCTTTCGAGAAGACTGTCTTAATTATACGGTTTTGTTATCGCCCACAAAATGGAAATCGCTACACCTTTGGTATACATCTGACTTTTTACCTTTTTCATGATGCGCCCTTCCAGTCTACTTTACAAATTGTGCTTCAATAATAATTACAGCTCGCTCTGATTTCGCTTAAATACAAAGGAAATAAAGTGGATAATTAAGCGAAATCTGCTAATAATCCTAATTGCAACAATAGAGCTATTAATTATGTCTTGTTTGGTTCCTTTTGATAAAAGATAAAGAAAAAAAAAGAAGAGAAGAATTTGAAGTCGATTTCAATGGCCACTAATTATTATATTCCACATCCACCTGCGTTGGAAACCTGGGTAGGTTGGGTAGATGGTAGACTATCAGACTGAAAATCACAGAATCTGGGGCTATTAACTATCTAATCGTCTATTATTTGAAAGGGCATTTTTTAAATTAATTACAACATAAATCCTCTCAGTATCTATTGCAAGGGAAGATATTTCCCCTACAAGTTAGTTAGACTCGTCCTACGGAATACATATAAATATACGAATACGCGAGCTTATTCGTAGTCGAGGTACGTTGTAGTTTTCGGGATCGAGTCTCTACTAGTCGAGTATCTAGTCATGCTGTTGGAGAAATGCACGTTGACTCTGATATTTACACATCTGTACAAAAAGTAATAAACCTTTTCCGGATTTTCAATGTTTTATTAGATATACTCAGTCACAGCTCTCTCAATAAAACATGTGTTTGTCTAACGGTTTAATTTTCAAAAGGAACTTAAAAGGTGGATTCGCCGTGTCGTAGTAGTTAACATGCTTGAATGCCAATCGGAGTTAGCGAGTTCGAATCCCAGTACTTCTACCGGTGTAAGATTCAAAGTGAATATTTGAAGAACATACAACTCCGACAAGGGTTGAGGGGCAATACATATAATAGATAACAGCACATGAATACAAAGGATACATAATAGAAGAGTACATGGATACATAAGATACAAATACAAGAGTAGATAAACCTACATATAAAAAAGGACTGGAGCGTCCATAGATAGAAATGACTTACAAGGGGGCCGGAACCCCACCGAGAAAGGGGTAGACCGTGTCTAACCCATGTGGTCTCGTAGCGAGGAAAGAGGAAGAAAAGAGGAAGAAAAGAGGAATAGAAGTTTGAAATAGCCGCTTAAATACCAGAGGTCCTCTAGTGGGAACAAACGACAACTGACGGGCAAATAACCCCTACACTGTTAATAAATACGATTTGTTCTTGGTATTAATGACTTTGACTGTAACTTAAATACTAATTGATAGACGTACGCAATTTCTGAGGGTACTGTAACGTAATCAGTGAGGTAGTATCGGTTGAAGACAGACAGACAGCGAATCGCCATTATAATAAGATTATCAAAAATCTCTATATGATGAGCTATTATATTTATTATTACATTAGCAATACTACATAAATCTGATTATCATAATGTAATATATTATAGCACATTATATCATATAATGATTATGATTTTATTATAACTGGGTTTTTTAATGCAAACGTTTAGATACCAGAAGCGACTAAGATACCTTTCAGTTGGATCTCAAACGCTTTGCCTGAGATTGAAATGTAGATGTTGCCAAGAAGGAAGCGATTGTAAAGTGAAGAGAATAATGAAACATTAAGATATTGAATTCTCAAGGCAGTGAAATCCTCCTCATTATAAAATTGGATCGGTTTTCCAATGTTTTTTGACGTCGGAATTTTGGCAGCGAAACTAAACTGACTCCACCCGTCTAACTACCACGCAGCTTCCCCCAACCGTAACCCTAGTCTATATTGCTCTCTACTTTGCTGGCAGATTTCAAACACTCCCCCCTCCTACACACACTTCCGACCCACCCACACGCGCTACTTACGTACACACACGCACGTACATTTGCAGAAGCTTTTAAGCAGCAATGAATATATTAACTGGAATAAGCTATTAATGTTTTCAAGTACAACGTATAATTTAAAATCTTAGAGTTCCACGCACTATTCGTCCTAATGATCAATAGGTTTACATTTCCTTCGGGTGTGACAGTATGTGCCACTAGGTCCATTATATGCGAGAATCCCAGGGTAAAAAAACAAACCTTTTAGAGGTAGGTTACAATTTGTAGTATCGTCGGTATTTCTCGTATATATATTCACCAACACCTAGTACCAGCAGAATGAGGCACAAGTCCGAAGCGAGTTTAACAGGTTTGATTTATAGTTCCTTCTCCTAGACTCGTTACCTAACCAAGGTTAAATAGCCTAGTCTGTTCTACTATTTACCTATAGCTGGAGGGAGAGTGGTTGATACATACATAAAAGTATTAGCGTTATG
>CM042144.1:3108566-3156066 GCA_023376005.1 Doryteuthis pealeii | reverse complement strand
AGGAAAAATAGCAATAAAAAAATTCAAAAACCGGGAGAAAAAGACTGAGGGGGAATTTAATCAAGATTCTTATGCTCTTTATATATTGAACTATTTGGCAATAGCTCTTAAGGAAACATATCAACAGTTGTAATAATTAGATTATTATACTATGGTATATCCACAGGTCTTGCTAATTCATAAGAAACACTTCCTCTCTCATTTAATGACCCACCTTAATTTTCGGTTGAGAAGTGCAGATTAAGCATGGCTATGAGAATTTCTTCCATTGTGTAAAAGGAATGTTTATTCTATTCATTGTCGGAAACCAACACCTCCTCTGATAAGGGAAAAAACGGACGTGACTCGGACAATTTCTCTGTGTGCCTCTGGAAATCTTTTCTCCTCTTAAGAATTGACCATGCATTACATTCTCACCGTGGTGGACAGGTTGTGTAAATAAATCCACCTGAGGGGGTGGTAGTTAACTAATGGAATCTTGGACGAGATTGTTTGCGTTTCACTTCGCGCTAATGCCCACCGTGTGGGGATTGTATATATACGCACTTACACATGAGGTTGTTTGCATTTCAAATAGCGATAATACCCTTGGAAAAGGTATGCATCCAGCTACTCTCCCTTCGCTTATTGGTAAATAGTAGGGTGGACTGGGCTTTTTAACCATGGCTAGGTGAACAGTCTAGGAGGAGGAAAACTGTTAAACTCCGCTTAAGAAATTGACCCTGTGTCATAATGTATGTAAAGAATGTTCATATTAATTTTTACTGATAATAATATATATATATATATATATATATATATATATATATATATATATATATAGTCCGACCAGGAAAAACTTACATCAATAAGCTCTGTGCGGATTGTGTTGTGTGGGCAGAGGACCTTCTCTCGATGAAGACCCATAGGGACGTTGGAAGAGAAATAAAGAGGGAGTGAGTGAATGAGTGAGTGAGAGAGAGAGAGAGAGAGAGAGAGAGAGTCATGCATATCCATGCTGCGAGCATGAACTGATGATGATGAGGAGGAGGAGGGGAGAGGAGGGGGGAGGAGGAGAGGAGGAGGCGGAGGAGAATTGAAATGAAATCAGCATAACTTCACATTAAAATTTACCATGTGTCACATCTCGTTATCTAGAGGGGTTGGGTAAATAAATACCTTTACGCACCTTAATGGAAACAACTGCCCTAATTCCCTTTCTTTCGCCATACGGTCAGTTTTAGACCCACTGGAGAGACTGGGTTAAATCGATTACAATTTTTTTCATCAGATTAGGTCTTTTGCAGTGGTGTGAATTAATATAAATCTATTTTTCGGGTGTAGGATGAAATTTGTTTGGCATTGAACAATATTGCGTCATCTATGATTGGATCAGATTTTTACCACATCCTGAAACTATTTTCTCGACTGTCGATTAATTGTCCTATGGTGATTGTCTGCGATTGACGTTACTCCACAATACATAGGAAAATTGTAACGCTACACGAATACGCTAGCAAGTCTTACAGAGAGATGTACCGTTGTGTCTTTTTTCCGGGCACTAAAACGATATCTGTAACGTTGTCGTATATCTGGTCACAGTACCCAAAGCGATATACATAACGGGGCGGCGCTGGTGGCGATATATTCACCGTACTAAAAAATGTATTCTTGTTGATAAAAATTACAACGCGAGAAATATGTAGTCACAACTGCTAGCCTTTATTATCGTGCTCGCCTCGTGTGCTGTATCGGAGAAGGGAAAGGCAGAGAGAAAGAGAGAGAGAACAATACTTGATTACTGTGACCCCATACTAGGCACCAAAGGGCCGTCCGTTCCCCTACGCGTCCGAAAGCAAAAAGAGACTCGTCCTTTTCTTCGTCGTTCCACGTCACCACGTGACTTCCGGTCAACACCCGAAACTTCCGGTTGACACTCAATTCTCCGTTCGGGGTCACGCTACGGTCAAACCATCGTTCATCCTGTTTTGCTCATCACTATTTTTTAAACCTTTATCATCTCTCACTTATTTCCTTCTTCGTCCTTTTCTAATATAGTAGGTCTAGCTCACAAAAGTCAGGATAATATCCCCATCTTGCTACAGAGATCGTGGATCTCATAATAATAACGGAATTATTCGTTTTGTTTCGATTAATATGCACAAAGGTATATAAATCTATGGAGAATAATTTTGATTTTTCAAACTGCTGTCCTCATCTTTCATGTTGTATTTATAAACACAATCCTTCGGTCGTTGTATACTTCGGCCTTCCTACGGAGTTACCTGTGTATTCGAGTACAGTTAGGATCCACTAAGTGAAATCAATTTTTAATAGTTTTACTCTTGTCGAAGAACTTTTTAAGAACTCATTCAAAAAATGACATCATTGTTTTTGCACGCCTATCATTCTGACATGTCCCACAAGAAGAATCATGATAATTTAGAAAAATGTTTATGGGCGTTTCCTGTATATCTCGAGGTGTAAAATTCAATAACATCATTCATTTTAAAGTAATTTGATTTAAAAACAATTTGATTTAAAAACAATTTGATTTAAACTTTTAAATGATTGGTTCCTATACTGTGTTCATCTCCATACTTGTTCTACTCAATTAGTTACTACAGCATATGAGCTGCTTCTTTTCCTATGTCCTTGCCTATTTATTATTTTAACTTTATACATACCACAATGAAGATGAGGACAAAAATGTTAAAAATCCAAATTATTCACATCAAGCCTCATCTCAAAAATAAAAACAAAGTAAACCCGTGGAGATAATTACTGACTACACTAACGTATCCATAGAAATACCATTCATTTTTATAATACTCGTGTCCCTTAAGTGTACAACCGTTATCATCTTGCGACACCCTCTGGTTAAAAATAAGACCGTCCAAATAGTCTAAGAGGAAATGCAAAAATGTAAATCCTGATTATCTGTTATTGCTTATCTGCATAATTCTTATTTCTTTTGAGTGTCGTCACCTCAGATAAACAATAGACCATTACGTTTTTATTATAAAGAAAGAAAGGGAAGATAAGGACACGATACACAGAAAAAGTATAAGAAAGAAAGAAAGAAAGAAAGAAAGAAAGAAAGAAAGAAAGAGAGAAGGGAAAAGGTAGAAAAGAGGGTGAGCGCAATCGAACATAATGAAAAGTGGAAAAGAAGGAAAGAAAGAAAAATGAGTGAGACTTGAATCAAGCTTATTATACTTTCTTTTTACATATTGAACTTTTTTTTTTTTCAAAATCTCGGAGGTAAACATAACAAAAGCTGTGATAATTAAATTATCATACTGTGGTATATCAACATGGAGGAAGCGCGTGGTGTAATGGTTAAAGTCATAGGAAATGGACTCGTCGTCCCGAGTTCAAATCCTGGACGTATTTATTGCATTTCACTTAGCGCTAATACCCTTGGGAAAGGTATGAATTCTACTCTCTCTCTCCAGCTATGGGTAAATAGTAGGGCAGACTGGGCTCTTTAAACTTGGTTAGGCAACCGGTCTAGGAGAAGGAAAACTCTGAATTCAAACCTGTTGAACTCCGCTTAAGAAATTGACCTTGTGTCACATCCTGCTCGTGCGGAGGGGTTGGTAAATATATATATCAATATGTCTTGCTAGTTAATTTTTTATTAGCCTTGTGCCACAACTTAGCTTTTCCTATATAAATACTAGGCTTACTTAGTTAGAAAACACGTAGGGCGTGCCATGTTAGGATATCGGTTTGCAACGAGTTGTGTCGCTTCACTCCGGCGTGACAAGCATTTAAGGCGATTATACACTTGAGGAGCGATAGTCATGCAACACTAGCGACGCCTAACAGAGTTCACTTTGTCAGTCTAATGCCTCCTTCATGTCGTCATCGTTCTCGTCGTCTACCTCCGAGCTACGCCTCCGCCTCCTCCGCTGACGAGTCGATCAAACGCCACCTTGCGTGTGTTTCAGTCGGTGTACACTAAAGCCGACCCCGATGACAAACGAAAGCTGAAAAGTGATCCGAGACGGATTCAGTGTGGGGGAATGCCGTCTAATTGCGGAAGAGACATTCTTGAAAGTCTGTTGTACTTAAGAAGGAAAAGTTAAAGCACACGAAACGCGAAATAGTTTTCATGGGGGTGGGGTAGAGAGATGCAAGAAGAATTTGTGTCTATGAAAAATAAAAGGTCTTAATTTTACAACATTTCTTTGAGACATGATTTTATCTTATTCATTTGATAATATTTTGATATAAGTTTTGTTATTATCGAGCAGTACGTTACCATAGATAATAAACAATACTTATAAGTTTTGCTTTTAAAACTTAGTAACTTAGCTCATATATTACTATATAAGTCGTAAGTACTTTGATATATATATATATATATATATATATATATATATATATATATATATATAACCACAAATCCACTATAAATCTCAAATCCCCGCATAGTACAATGGCACTTCATTTTAACACCTTATCACACAACCTTACACACCTCAAATGCATCTTATTAGAACACGCATTTCCAAAAACGCAATCGTGTCCAGGATTTGAACTCGTCTTGCTGTGTCTATTTCCTACGAAGGTAACCATTACAACACGCGCCTTCACTGACATATCTTATTATAATGGAGATTATGTGTTTGTTTGTGTGTAACCGAAACTATATCACTACTTAAGTCACTATCCACTTAGTTATTATACATCACATTCTCCATGTATCATTTTTATTTAAGCCTCAATTATTAATAAAATTGTTTTTCATTATTAATACTGATGACAATATCTACATGATATTTTCCACGTACCCCACTTGTACGGGTCAGGCACAAGGCCCTATTTATGTGGGACCACCCACAATCCGAAGCTCATGGGGTGGCAGGTGAAAAAGTGCAATAAACCCAGCCCTGCCCCTTTAAATCAAGGGGGCAGGTGTTGCCTGGGGGGATGGCCCCCTGGGATCGACGCCGTTAATTATAGCAATGGTCCAGAGGCCGAAACCACTGTTGATCATATCTACATGATATTTACCGCGTACCCCACTGGTACGGGTCAGGCACAAAGTCCCTATTAACGTGGGACCACCCACAAGCCGAAGCTCATGGAGTGGCAGGTGAAAAATTGCGTCGATCCCGTCGGCATTCCCCCTCAAGGGGGGCCCCTCAGGCACTGTGCAATAAACCCAGCCCTGCCCCTTTAAATCGAGGGGGCAGGTGTTGCCTGGGGGGATGGCCCCCTGGGATCGACGCTGTTAATTATAGCAATGGTCCAGAGGCCGAAGCCACTGTTGAGCATATCTACATACTGTATTTACCGCGTATCCCACTTGTACGGGTCAGGCACAAAGTCCCTATTAACGTGGGACCACCCACAAGCCGAAGTTCATGGAGTGGCAGGTGAAAAAATTGCGTCGATCGCGTCGGCATTCCCCCTCAAGGGGGGGCGCCTCAGGCGCTGGGCAATAAACCCAACCCTGCCCCTTTAAATCAAGGAGGCAGGTGTTGCCTGGGGGGATGGCCCCCTGGGATCGACGCTATTAACTTGTAAAGATCCAGGGCCGAAGCCACTGGACCCCGGTGTTGACCAGGTCTACATGATATTTACCGCGTACCCCACTTGTACGGGTCAGGCACAAAGTCCCTATTAACGTGGACCACCCACAAGCCGAAACTCATGGAGTGGCAGGTGAAAAATTGCGTCGATCCCGCCGGCATTCCCCCTCAAGGGAGGCGCCTCAGGCACTGGGCAATAAACCCAGCCCTGCCCTTTAAATCAAGGGGGCAGGTGTTGCCTGGGGGGATGGCCCCCTGGGATCGACGCTATTAACTTGTAAAGATCCAGGGCCGAAGCCACTGACCCCCGGTGTTGACCAGGTCTACATGATATTTACCGCGTACCCCACTTGTACGGGTCAGGCACAAAGTCCCTATTAACGTGGGACCACCCACAAGCCGAAGCTCATGGAGTGGCAGGTGAAAAAATTGCGTCGATCCCGTCGGCATTCCCCCTCAAGGGGGGCGCCTCAGGCACTGGGCAATAAACCCAGCCCTGCCCCTTTAAATCAAGGGGGCAGGTGTTGCCTGGGGGGATGGCCCCTGGGATCGACGCTATTAACTCGTAATGATCCAGGGCCGAAGCCACTGGACCCCCGGTGTTGACCAGGTCTATTATTTACCGCGTACCCCACATGTACGGGTCAGGCACAAAGTCCCTATTAACGTGGGACCACCCACGGCCGAAGCTCGTGGAGTGGCAGGTGAAAAATTGCGTCGATCCCGTCGGCATTCCCCCTCAAGGGGGGCGCCTCAGGCACTGGGCAATAAACCCAGCCCTGCCCCTTTAAATCAAGGGGGCAGGTGTTTGCCTGGGGGGATGGCCCCCTGGGATCGACGCTATTAACTCGTAATGATCCAGGCCGAAGCCACTGGACCCCCGGTGTAACCAGGTCTACATAGTATTAACCGCGTACCCCACTTGTACGGGTCAGGCACAAAGTCCCTATTAACGTGGGACCACCCACAAGCCGAAGCTCATGGAGTGGCAGGTGAAAAATTGCGTCGATCCGTCGGCATTCCCCCTCAAGGGGGGCGCCTCAGGCACTGGGCAATAAACCCAGCCCTGCCCCTTTAAACCGAGGGGGCAGGTGTTGCCTGGGGGATGGCCCCCTGGGATCGACGCTATTAACTCGTAAAGATCCAGGGCCGAAGCCACTGGACCCCCGGTGTTGACCAGGTCTACATACTAATAACATGCAATTGTATTTATATATACAAAAAATGGCGGTTTACAGTGTGAACGGCAAGCCTAATTTGCATATTGATATTTAAAATTTGATTTTAATAAATATGTGCTTGGTATTGTTGATTTCTAATTGTTTGATTTTATCTTAATGAATATGAGCAAAAATTTCGGAGATAAATCTTAAAAGAAATTAATTAACAAAAGAAATAACTGTAATTTTATTCTTTAATTCCTATTTTAACTAAATAGTAAAATTAGAAAAGTTTAGCAAGAAAAGACGGGGTGATGGAAGAGGAAGCTTCAGCTGTTATATTTTTCGATGATATCCCTCTCTGTTTCAAATCGTTTTATCTGCATTCTTATTTAGTTTCTTTAGACTTTCTAATTTAATATATTATTTTATGATATTAATACTTGCACATACTTGATATGTGTTTTATGCTACTTAACACAATAGTTTTATTATTATCATTTACGAGTTTTTCACACTAGATGTAACTGGGGGTCTTCCCGGAGGTCCGAGTGACACCAAGTCTCCACAACTCTCTCAAAATCTCCATAGAATTCTAACTAAATTCCGCAGTGCTGTGGTCTGAACAATCTTAGTTCTTACTCAGATCTCCAAATACCCTGGTTTATTTTATAG
The DNA here is from genome assembly GCA_023376005.1 of Doryteuthis pealeii. Classification (NCBI taxonomy): domain Eukaryota; kingdom Metazoa; phylum Mollusca; class Cephalopoda; order Myopsida; family Loliginidae; genus Doryteuthis; species Doryteuthis pealeii. The sequence goes on along the minus strand of CM042144.1, from coordinate 3,148,706 downwards.
GTTATACGGAGTTACTCCAAGTTTTCTAACTATTATTGCTAACACCTTACGTATCATCACAATAATAAAAGGTCTTAATTTCGCTGCATTTTTCTGAGAAATTATTTCATCTTATTCATTTGATAATATTTCTTATTTCCAAGTTCTAAGTTTTAAAAGAGAATTAGAAACTTTGTATGATATGTTAATGTTGTGAGGTTTTAAGGGATCAAATAAGAACAAAACAACGGGTAACGCAAAGTAGAAAATGTATTAACAGAAAGTAGACAATACAATAGAGAGATGTGGAAATTACGTCCGACGAACAGAGTTATTGGCACTCGCATTGGCTTGCCTCCTAAGCCACAATTATCCCTGTTATTTATAGTAATCTGTTGGCGCATTCCATTGGTCTTATAGGGTGTGTCACCTATAACAGTTAATATAATTCAGACGGGACTACAGACACTTAATACAGCTTTCTCGCTTTCTCTCTTTATAATACACCGACAGTGTCTCTGCAGTGGGTGAAATCCGCCCCAATGGGTAACCTGTTGGCTGGGGCTGGAGAGACACGATGCTTAAAGATGGAATCGTGGTGGCTGGGCAGTACAGGACATGCAACACTTCACTTTGGCCCTCGCTAAGGCTTAAATAAAGATGGCATGGCTTATATATGGAAATAATTGTAATAACTCGAAAAAAAAACTGCTGAAAAAATAGGAAAAGTTTTTTAAAAAGAAAGAGTACACTTCATTTTTTCTCAACAGTTTCTATGCGTTAGTAGCACTACTTTTGTTGTATGGCCATCATCGTCTATACCCAACATCAGGTATATAATCGAGAGAGACTCAGTGATAGAGAGACAGAGAGAGACAGACAGACAGACAGACAGACAGAGCGAGTGACAGAGAGACAGAGAGAGACAGAGACAAAGACAGAGAGACAGAGACAGAGAGAGACAGACAGAGCAGAGACAGACAGACAGACAGACAGAGACAGGGAGACAGAGAGAGAGACAGAGACAGAGAAAGAGACAGACAGACAGACAGACAGAGAGACAGAGAGAGACAGAGACAGAGAGAGTGACAGAGAGACAGAGAGAGACAGAGACAGTGAGACAGAGACAGAGACAGACAGAGACAGAGACAGAGAGACAGAGAGATAGAGACAGACAGACAGACAGAGACAGAGACAGAGTTGAGACTTACTTGTTTGTTACTTCATCCTTTACTGCTTCTGCTGAGTCTGGCTATTTCATCTTTACTCCTAAGGGCTTCTTCTGTGCAAAGAGAGAGAAAAGAACAGACAGAGAGACAGAGAGACAGAGACAGGGACAGACAGAGACAGAGACAGACAGAGACAGACAGAGACAGAGACAGAGAGACAGAGAGAGAGAGACAGACAGACAGACAGACAGAGACAGAGACAGAGTTGAGACTTACTTGTTTGTTACTTCATCCTTTACTGCTTCTGCTGAGTCTGGCTGTTTCATCTTTACTCCTAAGGGCTTCTTCTGGGCAAAGAGAGAGAGAGAGAGAGAGAAACAGACAGAGAGACAGAGAGACAGAGACAGGGACAGACAGAGACAGAGACAGACAGAGACAGTCAGAGACAGACATACAGACAGACAGACAGGGAGACAGAGACAGACAAACAGAGACAGACAGACAGACAGACAGACAGAGACAGAGAGAGAGACAGAGTTGAGACTTACTTGTTTGTTACTTCATCCTTTACTGCTTCTGCTGAGTCTGGCTATTTCATCTTTACTCCTAAGGGCTTCTTCTGGGCAAGAGAGAGAGAGAGAGAGAGAAACAGACAGAGAGACAGAGAGACAGAGACAGACAGACAGAGACAGAGACAGACAGAGACATAGAGACAGACAGACAGACAGACAGACAGACAGAGACAGAGAGAGAGACAGAGTTGAGACTTACTTGTTTGTTATTCATCCTTTACTGCTTCTGCTGAGTCTGGCTATTTCATCTTTACTTCTACTTCTTTGGCCGGTTGTCATCTTGTCCAGTCTCTTCTAAGTTCTTCTAAGAGCTTCTTCTGGGCAAACTCTTTTCGTCATGCAATTAATTAACTGCAAGACTTATTTTCTTGCACAAGTTTTATTTGCCCATAACTCATCGCGCAGCGGGAGGCCATCTGAACTAGGACGCGTCTATCCTACTTCACATCTCGGCTGCAACTGACTAACTAGACAAATCACTTGACGCGCGAGATTCACGCTTTTACCAACGTCTGGTGTTTTTTTCCACGGAAACTACCGTCTACGTGCTGATTTGAAAGCCCTATTCTACAGGGTGTTGACAATAATCTAGGCTATCACATAGATTATGCAACATTTTCATATATAAGATATTGCATCTTTATTATATATCGATATTTTACAGAATACACTTTGGGTGAAAACTTGAAAGAAGCAAAATAATATATTTTTGAGGATTCCTTTGAAAACTAGTTGTTCACGTAATTAATAAATCATTGATAAATGCAATGAAAATATGTTTGGTTGTTTGTTTGATTGGGTATGTGAGCGCGTGAGCGTATGTGTGTGTGGGGGGGGTGTCTGTGTGTGTGTGTCAGCATGTATATGTAGTGAAAATGAAGTCATGAAAATTTGACAAAAAATTTAAATTTCGATATTTATGACTATTATACGCTAAATGTAGTGCACTCACATTTTCATTATACATGAAAACGTACCAAAGAGCAAGAAATGCTAACAGTTATATATATATATATATATATATATATATATATATATATATATATATATATATATATTGAGAGAGACAGAATTACATACAGATATATAGATTGATAGATTTGTATACACACCACACACACACACACACACACACACACATATATATATATATATATATATATATATATATATATATATATATATATATATAATGAATAAAATGATATGGGCATAGAGATAGATAAGGAAAATTATTTTTCAGATAAGTGTTTAGATAAATAAATGCATCTAGATATTTATATCTAATGTGATAAACCGAACCCTGAAATATCCATTAAGTACATTAAAATAATGCAGTCTCCAAAAACTAATGTTCGAAATGTTTACACGAAAATATTAAAGCTAGAAATAAACAATTTTTTTTCCTATTCATCTTAAATTTAAAACAGATTGAATATTAACTCTCCATTTTCTCTTTTAATCTAGGAAATAACAGACCCGAGAAAAACCGTGCGAAATATTTGAATAGTAAGAAACCTGAAAAAACAAACGTGGATCTCATTATAGATAATATAATTACTGCAACAAAAACAAATGCAAAAACCGAGACTGTATCTTATTTCCAATAAGCTTTACACATGTATTTAAATATGAACTCCTAAGAAATATAACCAAGTAATTTGAAATCCATTTAAAAGCTTTCAGACACGCTAGCTGCTCTAATATCGATTCAATGTGTTGGATATACGAAGCCGTACATCTGAAATTATATATTCTTGATGCAAATATCTAAATATAACATTAACTGCTGTTTGCGAATGATTACATTTTGATATGCTATGTCTCAATGCTGACAGATACGAAAAACAATTACTCGCGTCTGGAGATTTGATACTACTTTCATATTTTCATGTTTAGTTTCGAAGTTCATTTGAATATATTATTCGATTTAATTCTTACGACAAGTCAAAAAGAAAATCAGGTTTCAAAAAACGAATATGCACACTTTAACTGCGGCTGATCATAGAGAAGTCAACAAGAGTTTTAAGCCTGTATTTGAACGCAGATAAAACGGCATGTCAACCCTTGTTAGGTTATTTTATGCCGAAGACGTTTTGTTTTATTCATTCTTGTTGGATATTCAATCTTTTTTTTTTTTTTAACTATTTTTTTAAACTCATTTTTTGATAAATCATTTTTTTAATTCTATTTTACCCATAGATGGGACCGTAACAGTTACTCCCATTCCGGGTCAGAGTCGACCACGGATTAATGGTAATGAAGGAGTATTCCACACTACCCAAATGTTCAAAATTGAAATTTCACCATTACATATAGTTTAGCCTAATACCCAGGACACTAAGACTCTCAGCAACTGCCTTCTTGTACATAGATGATTAAATGGTTGTAGTTTTGCCATAAGGACAAAATTCTATTTAGTTTAAACACTTTTTCAAACTCATTTTTTTAACTATTGAACCCATAGATTGAATCTTAGCAGATACTACCAGTCCATGCCAGAGTCGGTATGGAAGTAATGGTGATAAAGTGTTACTCCACATACCCCAGAGCTCCGGAATTGAAAGTTCACCAATTGATGCAGTTTAGCTTCATACACAGGACACTAGGAACATCTGCCACCGCCATCGCCATCTAGCACATATATGATAAAAAAAGGGTCAGGGGTTTGCCATAAGAGCAATCATATAGGTGCTATGGCTTGACATGAGAAGCCGATTGTTCGGAGGGGGTCTTCACAACCATCCGTCTAGCCTACGTAAGGGTTAAAGTGGAGTGCTGCGTGTCATGGACTGCTTAGCCACCAGGATTTCGTCTTTGTGTCCCCATTGGAGGGATTTTGCCCTTCTGCAAAATTGAAGTCAGCATAGTCTACAGCCTCAGGGGTGTTTGAAGTAGAGATTTCCGTCGATATCATATAACCTAACAAGGGCTGACATTCCATAAAAACCAACAAACGCTCACACACATTCACGTACTTATTAAGAATTATCCCCCATCTTTTAAATTTCATGGCCATGTTTCTCTAGATACATAATGCGAAAGAAACGTTGTAATTTAATTAGTCAGCTGGTAACATGATATCATACACATGTATTCGTGTAAATGTAAAGTCGTACTAACTACACATGCTAATAAAGATACGCAAAAAACAAGTATATGCAATGTATTGTATACGTGAGAGTCGGTTCCTAACAGTTCTGCGCCATTGAATTAATTGAATTATTTCAATTTGTTGCTTAATCAAATTATTTAATATTAAATTTCATCTGAAAAATATGTTGGTAATAGAATTGAAATAATCTTGATTTAATCTTAATTAATCAAACACAAAGAAATTGTTATTTGTTTGATTAATTTAAAATACTACTTTCTTGGTTTATATCTTTTGTTTGTTTTTTTGTTTGTTTTTAGTTAAAAGTCGTCTGCGTGGGGTTTGTCGAGTACAGCATCTAAGGGAGATAATCCTGTCATATTAGCCGAATTAATCAATCAAATAGTTTTTCAATGAAACATGCCTTAAGCAACAGCAATACAGACATCAGCCAATTATGTTTACTTGTTTTTCCTCATCAGAGCAAATATTTAGGCAAAATCAGTAATCTCGTCTCATCTCAATTATTCAAATTACGTTGGTTTTTTGTTTTTGCTTCTTTTTTTTGTTTTTTGTTTTTTTTTGTTTGTTGCTATTTAATACCATTCGCTTCAATTTCATTCCGATTCAATTTATATTGATTTATGAATATCAAGTGTTTTGCTTTGAAAAAAATAATAATCCACATTACGATATTATTCAACAGGCTACGGAAAACATTATCCTTTCATATATATATATATATATATATATATATATATATATATATATATATATATATATTAATAAGTCTTCCACAGACACGTGTTTCGGCGTTTCACGCCCCTTCAGCGTGGCTAGACACAGCTATCCCTCGCTAGGAGCGATCTCCGACTGACTATTTGCCAGCCAAATTTCTTAACCTCTCGGGCACATACAGCTGCTGTAACGGGGGCTGGTATTTAAACTATTAAATACATAGGTTTGTTTATAGATTTTACGATCACACAGAGATCTAGTCTGCGAGCAAACAATCATTGCTTATATGCTTGGTAGTGAAAGCTAATTTAAATTACCCGATTAATTGCAGCCGATCACACGTGTGTTCATTGAATAAGATGTTACGTTATAAAGGAACACTTGTTTATGTTTCCTAACACGTGTAATCGGCTGCAATTAATCGGTACCTCGATTAATTCAGTGGATTTAACCCTGAAGATCATTATGGTGAAACTCGAGTAGGTTTCTATTGTATCTATTTCTTTAATAAATTTGCTCTACTTTGTATTGAGCACTTTGTATTTGTTATATCGCTGACTTAACCCCTGGATTTTGTGCACCTCCAACGATCGTGCCCATATTCACCGGAGAGAGAGAGAGAGAGAGAGAGAGAGAGAGAGAGAGAGTCCGACCGACCGACCGACCGAACGAACGACCGACCAACAGAGTGAGAAGGAGAGATAGATAGATATGTTTATGAAGAGGAGTGACTTAACAGAGATTGCAAAATATCTAGTGACTCGCAACTTTGACTGTCAATAAAATAATTAACCGAATACTTCGGGGCAATTAATGAATATAAAAGAGCTGAATACTTTAGTAGAGCAGTAAGCTGAAACCCGGGTTGTCTTTCTGACTATACAATTTTACGAGATGAATAGACAGACAGATATCTGAAGAATGATTTTGGTTTCGCTGAACAATTACCACAGAGTAGTGAATTTGATCCAAACTGAATGTCTAACACTTGTGGTATCGAACTCAGTCTAATCTACTCTTATTAAATATCTATATTCAGCATAGTGTATCTCGGAGTGTGGTGTGTCTGTTTTTTTTTATGTGTGTCTATATATGCACGTGCATGTGTGTGGGTGGATGTGTGGGTGGATGGATACATGTGGGTGGGTGCATTCAATGTTCCATTACGATCAAACGTTTCATTAACACACACTCTCGCCCATCACTAGTTTTGTCTTAGTCCATGTTTTAAAGTGTTTGGCGAAACCAGGGCTTTCTTTTTTTTCTTTTTTTTTTTGGAGGGGGGCGTTGGAAGGCAAGTCAAAATCCCTGCAAAACACGAGGATAATCTTTGTTAATTCGCAGAAAGGCCAAAAACCCGTGCCTTAATCTCTGATACCAAAACCAGTCATGAATTAATCCAACCGGCATTTATGTAAGCGAGATGATATGAGATTATAACTAATCTTTCGGCATTAACTTGGCACCCGCCATCTTGAGTGTCCAATTTGTCCACGAAGCTTGCACTACTGTTGGAGATCTGTCAAATCATTTATTATCAGTGCGTCCAAGATTATCTCTCCCGCCATAACCAAAATGAATTCGTTCAATGGATCCGATTCAAAATCACGTAAAGTTCAATAATCTTTTGAACGAGCCATCGGTGTCTTCCATTTTCTTAAATACAAATTGATACTCTCGTTCCTTTTTCTTCCGACTGTTATCATCTTCCAACACCCTATGATTAAAAACGAGACCGTTCAAATCTTCCAAGATGTAAATCCTGATGATCTGGTGTCGCTTATCCACCGATTTTTTCTCATAATTGACATTATTACAAAGAAAGAAAGGACATGCTACACAAAAAAAAAACATAATAAGAAAGAAAGATTGTAGGGGAACATATATATAAAGGGGGTGAGAACGCGAAAGCAATAACGCTAACCTGTTTCACGGGAACATAGTGAAAAGATAAAAAGAAGGAAAAAAAGAGAAAAATATCGAGAGAGAGAGAGAGAGAGAGAGAGAGAGAGAGAGAGAGAGAGAGAGAGAGAGAGTTGAATCAAGATTATCAAATTTTGTTATATATTGAACTATTTTTGCAGTACCTCTTAAATAAACATCAAATGTTTTAATAATTAAATTAACATGCAATGGTATATCCATAGATCCTGCTATTTATTTTTTTTTATTTGTTGTATTTTTTGCCTCGATAGAATTCTGCTCTATTGTCAGCATTCACGCTGTTGTTTTTAACTCTCTCTCTCTCTCTCTCTCTCTCTCTCTCTCTCTCTCTCTCTCTCTTCCCCTTTCTCTCTCTCATCCCTCATCCACTTATCTCTCCCTCACTCCCCCTCTCTCTTATTTTCATTCATTTTTTTTCTCTTTTTCATTAATCAATTATTTGTTTATTTTTCTCTATTATTCTGTATTTTCCCGCTTTCTTACTTTTCTCTTATTAGAACTAGCAAATATATGCACCCTCCGGGTGCAATTATTCAAGTTTTAAGTAATAAAATATCAAATTAAATTAGAAAGGCCAAAGCAACTAAATAAGAATGCAGATAAAAAGATTTAAATCAGAGGGAGTATAATCTAAGGATAGAACAACTGAAATTTACTCTTCCATCACTCTCGTCTTGCATTGCTAAATTTAACTTCATTGTTAAATTAGAAAGTAAAGAATAAAATGACAGTTATTTATTCTTGCTAATTGATTTCTTTTAAGATTTATTCCCGAGATTTTTGCTCACATTCATTAAGATAAAACCAAAGAATTAGAAATCAATAATATTAAACACATATTCATCTAAATCAAATTTTTAATATCAATATGCAAATTAGCCTTCTTGTTCACACTGTAAACTGCTATTTTGTTGTATATAAATAAAATTGCATGTTACTAGTATGCTGATACGGTGATTGCCGCTTCTTCACAGAATAAGGCCATTTCTACAAGTATTTCAGTTGTGAGTAGTTGTGAGCTCGCAGATGGCCCACGGTTCCAGCTTGTTTTTATGTACCCTGTCACATATAAAACCCTCGGCATACAGTCTCTGCCATACAGGTCAGACTTCAATGTGGGAAATGTTTCCATGGTGTGTCATGTGTTTCTTCAGGATGGAGGGATCGAGTCACCTTACCTCAAACTTCTCACAGCTACCATCGGCCTGTCTTTCCATGAGGATGTGTATCCAGCCCACTCTCTTCTGTCAATTGGTCCTTATCGCTGAACTGATTTCTGCAAGGGCACCGATATCGGCCCCATATAGAGATGCTCCCCTGTCACGATACCAGTACGTAGTTTGGTATTTCCCAATCACTCAAGATTGGGAAATGTCCAGACCTTCCAGGTGGCTATTTTTTGCCTTGTTTTGTGTTGTAGTATTTTCTTGTTTTCAGCCCAGCTAATGTGGACATCCGTCGAAATGCTGGTTTCTGGCCAGCTTGATAGGTGAACCGGCATTTGTTTAGGTCACCTTTTCTAAACACTTCCAAAATGGATCAAACAAATTTATTAAGAAATTGATGTTTAAATATAAATGAAATCATGTAGTATGTGACGTAAATACCTAAAGGGAATTGTGTCTTGATTAGTGATGTAATTTTAGTTACAGACGGACAAACACTCACCATTATAATAAGATATAGGTTATTTTTCATCCATTTTTAGTATCTTTTCTTTTCTTTTTCTTCTTTGTTTTTTCTTCATTTTCATTTATTTTTCTTAAAATACTATTTTAATTCCTTCTCTTTTTTATCCTATGTAGGATTCAGACATTTTTTTTCTTCATCTCTCCTCTCCCCCTCTCTCTCTCTCTGTCTCTCTGTCTCGCTGTCTCTCTCTCTCTCTCTCTCTCTCTCTCTCTGTGTGTGTGTGTGTGTGTGTGTGTGTGTGTCTGTGTCTCTGTGTCTCTCTCTCCCTCTTAGTTTATTTCATTTTTTTCTTCGTTCTTTCTTTCTCACTTTTTCAAAGGATTGCTTTTTATTCATTATTCTGTATTTCCCATATTTTTGTCTTATTATTGAAATTTATTTCATTTTTCTTTCATTCTTTCTTTCATTCTTTACCAATAACTTTTTTTAAAATTTTCATTCAATACAATCCGTTTTTCATTCATTTCCTTTGTAGTTGTTTATTGACTTTATTTTTGAAGTCGTCTACATTCGATTTATTTCTTTCATCATTTTCTTCTTCTTTTTTTCTTTTTACCAAACATTTTTACTTGTTTTTCAACTTCTGAAGTTTTTTTCTTTACAAATCTTTTTTTTTGTTTCCTTATATTTTTTTTCTATTTTCCCCGCCATTCATTGAACAGGTCATTCATTTACAAATCTAACTGAGTTAATTTTTATCTAATTCGGCTTTTCGTAAATTATTTTCCCCATTTTTCTTCTCTCTCTCTCTCTCTTTCTCTCTCTCTCTCTCTCTCTCTCTCTCTGTGCCTCTCTCTGCGTCTTTCTGTCTCTCTCTCTCCCACACACACTCTCTTTCTCCCTCTCTCTCAACCCCCCTCTCTTTTTCTCGTTTAACTTTAATCATATTTCTGTCTTTATCTATTTTAATTCTCTTTAGTTTTAATTGAATTTTTTGTTAATTACTTCCGCTTTTTCTTCTCTATCTCTCTCTCCCTCTCTCCCTTTCTCTCCCCCCCTCTCTCTCTCTCTATCCTTGTCTCTCTATATCTCAATCTATCTCTATCACTTTCTCTCTCTCGTTTAACTTTAATTTTCTTACTGTCTATATCTATTTAATCCCTCTTCTTCTGTTTTACTCTAATTGTTCATGTTCGTTTGTTCTTTCTTTCTTTCTTTCTTTCTTTCTTTCCGAAACTATTTTTTCAGTTCTTGCGTATTTTCTTGTGTTTTTCTTTCTCTCATTATTGAATGTTCTTTCAGATATCTTTTTTTTTTTGTTTCTTTTCTCTATTTCTATTTCTCTTTCATTCATTCTATTTTTTCAATCATTATCATTTATTTCGTTTTCATTTTTTCTTTTTCTTTAATAATTCATCAAGTTTCTTTCATTGTTTTCTTTCTTATTCTCTTCTTTCTACAAAAACGTGAAGCTGAAACAAAAGAAACTCACCTGTCCTATTTCTGACACTAAACATAATCTTATGGTGAGGCTCCAGTTCTGGAGATCTAAGGAATTTTAACACCTATATGATTATCTCCCGGAGGCGCGTGGTCTAATGGTTAGAGTCTTAGGAAATGGACTCGTCGACCCGTGTTCAATTCCTGGACGAAGCTGTTTGCATTTCACATGGCGCTAATACCCTTGGGAAAGGTATGAATTCTACTCTCCCTCCAGCTATGAGCAAATAACAGGGCAGATTGGGCTCTTTAATCTTGGCTAGGTGACCAGTCTAGGAGAAGGAAAACTCTGAATTCAAACCTGTTAAACTCCGCTTAAGAAATTGTCCTTGTGTCGCATCCTGCTCGTGCGGAGGGGTTGGTGAATATATATATGATTATCTCCCCACTATTGCCCTTAGAGCAATCCCCAAACCTTTTTTCATATATATGCTAGAAGGCGGTAATTTTAGTGTCCTGGGTACATATGTACCAACCCCACTACACGAGTATGATGTGACACAAGGTCAATTTCTTAAGCAGCGTTTAATTGGTTTGAATTCAGAGTTTTTCTTCTCCTAGACTGGTTTCCTATCCAAGCCTAGGCTGCCCAACTATGTATATATAGCTAGAGCGAGAATATTTGGATTCGTACCTTTCCCAAGGGTATCAGCGCTATGTGAAAGGCAAACAGCATCGTCACGGATTTGAACTCAGGTAGACGAGTCCATTCCCTACGATTCTAATCATTATAACACGCACCTTGAGTGTCCTGAGTATGACGTTAAACTGCATCTAATGGTTAGATTTCAATTCCAGACCTCTGGGGAGTGTGGCGTACCTATTCATTGACATTACTCCCAGGTCCACCCTGACCCCGGGTTAAATAGATCTTATTCAAAATTATCTATATTCGATATACATTTACCAAAAAAGTAAGAGACAACTAAATGTAAATATGAACATAAAAAGAAGCCGATTCCCTAACATCTAGGTATAAATACCCCCAGACAGGTTGACATGCCATTAAGATTAATCAGTCAAATACATGTACCATATGACCTTAAGGCACCCCTTTTTGATCTCGATTAAAAAGGACATGTTTTTCATTTACACCGTCAATATCCGGTTGTTTTTTTAGGGGTTAGGGTTAGGGGTTAGTTTTATAATTTTTTTAAATCTAAAAATCGTCTGTTAAAACAACCGGATATTGACGGTGTAAATAAAAAAACATGTCCTTTTCTTAATCGAGATCAAAAAGGAAATTAAGATTAATCAGTCAAATACATGGACCATATGACCTTAAGGCACCCCTTTTTGATCTCGATTAAGAAAGGACATGTTTTTCATTTACATCGTCAATATCCGGTTGTTTTTTAAGGGTTAGGGTTAGGGGTTAGTTTTATATTTTTTTAAATCAAAAAATCGTCTGTTAAAACAACCGGATATTGACGGTGTAAATAAAAAACATGTCCTTTCTTAATCGAGATCAAAAAGGGGTGCCTAAAGGTCATATGGTCCAAACAGATTCACATTCTTCTGCATTTTCTCACCCTTTTCCTCTTATATCTGAATTATCCCACATCTTTTCTTCATTTCGTGATTCTTTTCCACCTTTCTATAAATGTATTTCCCTATGTACATTCCGATTTCTTTTACCTGTTTCTTTCCTTCCTCTTTTAACCTATTCCTTTCATTTTCCATTGTTTTCCTTGGTTGCTATTCCCCCCCCCTACAAAACCATATGTCTGTCTGTCTGTCTGTCTCTTCTCTCTCTCTCTCTCTCTCTTACTCTCTTTTCTTATATCTATTCGATTTACGATGATGTTACTTTATTCGTAGATCCCCCAGACCAGACAACTGCGCAGTGAGACTCATATCTTGCTAGCTTGGCTTCTAACTCTAACTAACTGAGTTGCTTACCCCTGTTTCCTTTATCTTTCTTTCTTTTTCTTTAATTCCTTCATTTTTCTGTCTTTTCACCTTCCTTCCTCCCTTCCTTCCTTCCTTCCTTAATTCATTCATTTATTTCTCTCTTCCGTTCATTGCTTCATTACTTCCATTATATCTTTGTCCTGTCATATTATTCTTTCCTTTTCTTTAATTCCTTCCTTCCTTCCTTCCTTCCTTCCTTCCTTTCTTTCACTTTTTCTTTCTTTCTTTTGTGCAATCTTCCTTCCTTCTGTTGTATACCCTTTCTTACCGGCACTAAATATCTATATTTTTATATACTTCTCTTACTTCTTATTCTGGTCGTCTACTCTTCTGGCCGGATCTGGTATATCTTCTAAGGTCTCGTCTGGTCTTCTATTGAGGATTCCGTGTCTGGTTTCTGTTGCTAGGAATTTCTTGTTATCAGAAGCCCTGTGTCATTGTTAGCTTTTAGTAATAACCGCAAGACTTCGATTTACGATGATGTTACTTTATTCATAGATCCCCCAGACTAGACAACTGCGCAGTGAGACTCACATCTTGCTAGCTTGGCTTCTAACTCTAACTAACTGAGTTGCTTACCCCTTAAACCGGAAGGGGGCTTCTATCGGGGTTCCGTTTCTCACGGCCTATCCGGCAAGGCAAGGTCAGAGTGAGGTCAAGCATTGTCACTCACTCTCAAGGCCATCAGCTGCACTAATATGATTTCTACACTATTGTCATAATCATTAGGTATCTAATGATTATGTAACATCCCTCATAATCATACATTTTAAATTCATAATTAATTATGAATTTACTTTTTACTTGCCTCTCCATTTTGAGGCTCTACCGTATTCTGGTACTTTCTAAATAACTTCCAATTCTATTCTCTCTTTCTGCGCGGTTGTCTGGTTCCCCCCATGCATACATCAATTTTACATTTACAACAAGTTTTCAACAAAAAAAAAGCACTGCAGGGCCATTTACAATTTCTTGACAAAATCAAAACACAACTGGACCAACGTCTTGGTCCCAAAAATCCTGGTCACAGCACCAAATAGATATATGTTGTATACCCTTTCTTACCGGCACTAAATATCTATATTTTATATACTTCTCTTACTTCTTATTCTGGTCGTCTACTCTTCTGACCGGATCTGGTATATCTTCTAAGGTCTCGTCTGGTCTTCTATTGAGGATTCCGTGTCTGGTTTCTGTTGCTAGGGATTTCTTGTTATCAGAAGCCCTATGTCATTGTTAGCTTTTAGTAATAACCGCAAGACTTCGATTTACGATGATGTTACTTTATTCGTAGATCCCCCAGACCAGACAACTGCGCAGTGAGACTCACATCTTGCTAGCTTGGCTTCTAACTCTAACTAACTGAGTTGCTTACCCCTTAAACCGGAAGGGGGCTTCTATCGGGGTTCCGTTTCTCATGGTCTATCCCGCAAGGCAAGGTCAGAGTGAGGTCAAGCATTGTCACTCACTCTCAAGGCCATCAGCTGCACTAATACGATTTCTACACTATTGTCATAATCATTAGGTATCTAATGATTATGTAACATTCTTTCCATCCTTGTTTCTCTCCCCTCTCCCCCCTCCTCTCTTCTCTCTCTTCTCTCTCTCTCTCTCTCTCTATATATATATATATATATATATATATATATATATATATATATATGTTAAGGTAGCCTGGACATGGACTCAATACCTGGTTACTGACAGTTCTAGCCTATGCAATATTCAGAGCATATGTGGTCTGAAGATTGCATAGACGAGAAATCTCAGTAATCAGCAGTTGACTCTATCTCCAATTACCTTAATTTAAGTAAAAATAATATATCAATGGATCAATGACATTGAGCACTATCTACCAACCAATATAAGTAACCATATCTAAAATATATAAATTAATAATCGATAAATATAATATATATATATATAGTAAATGAAGAAAAAACTCTAAACTTGCTTCATTACAATAATTTATTTCAACCGTATTAATGCGGCATCTTCAGGTAATCACAAGAACATGACTCTAACTGAGCTGTATGCAAATTTGGAGATTCTCAAATTTTCTGATATGGTCCATTGTGAAAATATTTTGTTCTTACATAAACTATTCCACAATAAAATGCCTGTTTCTGTTCAGAATGCTTTTGCAGTTGACTTCACCCATGCTCATGTCACTCGTGCTGACCAATCTGCTTGTTTAATTTCCCTATCATCAACACTGTTAGTTTTGGGTATAATTCGATTCGTTTTAATGCAATTAATTTTTGGAATACTGTTCAGTCGTTATTTTTTGATAAAGAAAAGATGAAGCTTGTTTCAGTTAATTATTTTGTCCTTAAAACACTTTTGAAAAATCATTTTATTGCCTCTTATAAACAACAGATTTGCATTTAGATTCTCACACGGCTAATTTGTCTCATGATATATATGTATATGTTTACGTTGTGTGTTTCATGTATCGTTTCCTGTGAGTGTTCACGGGTGGTCATGTCCATAGGATTAGCTTCACGCTATTAGGCATGGCCTCCCTTCAATAGTAGTTTAAACCAATAAAGCTTTTCTTTTACTTATATATTTTTTAAATAATTTGTACTACTATTGATTAATACATTTCTTATTTCTTATTTCTAATTTCTTATTTCTTTTAAATCTATCAATTTGGGGGAGGGAGGTTTGGTGTCTTAGTTTGAAATGGGCAGGATTAGTTTCTTTGAATGAGACGGGGAGGTCTATATATATATATATATATATATATATATTATATATATATATATATATATTAAAAGAATGATATCCTTTTTATTCAGCAGTTATTCTTTTTTCATTTTCTCCATGTTCATGCCATCGTCAAAATTTTATTCGCTTCTTTTTCAAATCCTCTTTCCTTCCTTCGTTTTTATTTCATTCTGTGACTATACGTTTTTTGGGTTTGTTTTTTTTTTTTCATTTTCTGACTAAACGTTCATTCATTAATTTGAATTTCCTTTCTTTCATTTTCTTCATTGTTCATTCCTTTTTTTTTCTTTCTTGCTATCTCTTTTCTATTCTCAACCTTCGTTAATTTGTTTCATTCATATTTAATCTTTTTATTCGTTTTTATTTGTAGATATTTTATCATTAATGTAATATCTTAATCAATATTTGAACTCATGCCTGTCTGTCTGTCTGTCTGTCGCTTGCTTTTTCTGTCTGTCTGTGTCACATAATCTATGCGGTTGCATAAGATTATTGTCAATCGCCTGTAATTCTGAGGGGGTGACCCTTTTCATATCATGGCCGGGTCCTTCTATGGAAAATTACAGAAGCCCGCCAAATATGTGAAGTCACGTGGGACCTTATGAGTCCCCAGTTTTCAGTTAGACGTCAGAAAAAGAAGTCGACCATTTTAGGTCCTGCCTAAACTGGAACTCACGCGCGCTATGTTAGTTAGAGGATTATGTATAGTTAAGGAAATAAATGTTTGTATAATTAATATGTTCTTGTGGTTGATGAATGTATTGATAACAAGACTAAGAAATGAATCCAGGATGACCAGCCAGCAAGAACATAACAAAAGAAAGTCCAGACCTTAGCAGATCCAAGACGCTAGACGAGAGACCAGACCAAGTCAAGATGATAGAAATACCAAAGACGATCAGAAGCAAAGCCGGCCAGAAGAAAATACGACCAGATATAGAAGAAAGAAAGAGATATATAACATTATAATTATTTAGTGCCAGTTAAGAAGGCACTATGCAACATCTCTCTCTGTCTCTCTCTGTCTCTCTCTGTCTCTGTCTCTGTCTCTGTCTCTGTCTCTCTCTCTCTCTCTCTCTCTCTTTCTCTCTCTCTCCCCGATGCTATTTCTGTCTGTCTACCTGTCTGTCTGTCTGTTTGTTTCTGTCCATATGTCCGTTTCTGTCCCTAATTCCGTCTATGTCCCTCTGTCTTTATCTGTCTGTCTGTCTTTATCCATCTGTCTGTCTGTCTGTCTGTCTGTCTCTCTCTCTCTCTCTCTCTCTCTCTTTCTGTACCTAAACTTACATCCTCAGCATTTTCTCATTTTCATTTTCTCAATTGTTATTTTTATTTCAAATATCAATTTTTATTCGCTACTCTTTATTCAATGTTCTATTTTTCTTACTCATTCATTCTACTTTTCATTAGTTTTCTTCTTCTTCTTCTTCTTCTTCTTCTTCTTCTTCTTCTTCTTCTTCTTCTTCTTCTTCTTCTTCTTCTTCTTCTTCTTTAATTTCCTTACCTTTTTACTTTTTTCTATTTCTTCTCTCTTTTCACCCTTGATTTTTTTTTTTTTTGGGGGGGGTATTTTCTCCTTTTACCAAAATGTCCCCTTTTATATAATATCTATTCACCTTTTTTCATATCTTTCTTAAAACTTTCCACTCCCCATTTTATATTTACTTTCTGGTTTCCATTTTTTCCTCCATTTCTGTATTATACAATTTTATTCTCATTTGTTGAGTTTTAAAAATATTTTCCCCTGATTTTTTCTTTCTTCTGTCGTCTTCATATTTTTTCAATCTTTTCCATTTTTTTTTTAAATTTTTGTTTTTGCTTAACTCAATTATCGATTTAGCTAATTGAATGCGAATAAAAATTTCCTGTCCTTTATCAAAGCTGAAAGTCCATGTCTGGGTCTCAGTTCATTTGAGTGCTTCTAAATTGGATTTTGTCAAAATAGAAATAAATTAAAATTGGTCGGGTCGGGAAAATCTCTCTTTTCTTGTTTCTTTCAAAATAAGAATCTGATTTTTTTTTCCGTCCTCTACATACTTCCAAAATCAATAATCTTGTTGTCAACGATCTGAATAGCACCAGGAAGTAACACAGAATTAATTCTGTGTATGTCTATTCGAACCAACAAAAAAAAAAAAGAGATGTTTCAGATTTTTAGAAGACGCGTCGTAATTTTTCTGTTGAATATCTAGATACATCATCATCACAAAGAAATATAAAAATATTAGAATATCTAGATACATCATCCCAAAGAAATATAAGAATATAAAAATATCTATATACATCAACATCAAGTGCGGAATCACAAGCAGAACTCAGTCGTTTACCTTAAAGCAATACTTAGAAGTTTGTAAGTGTAGTAAAGTAAAGTCGTCGGGCCGGCCTAACGTCGGTATCAGCCAGGCAGTGAGGGAGTCTATCCCATTTTCACTAGCGCTAGACCAAGGAGATTGTTTTTTGCATCTGAGGTGAAGCGCCACACCATCCATCAGCTTCTTACTTTACCGCACAGATCCCTGTGCTACGCATACGCTGAGTTGGTGAGGGACGGGATCGAACCCCGAACCTTGTGGTTTCTAGCCGAACACTCTACCGACTATGCAAAACCGGCCCACAAACACCCCCCAGGCAGTGTAATTATTTTTAAGGATATTGCCTGAGGTGGTTAAAGATTCAATGTCAGGGGGTTTGTATCATAAATAAGTACGATCATCAAATTTATTAAAGGAGTCGTCGTCGGGGTGGCCTAAAGTTGGGATCAGCCAGACAGAGAGGAAGTCTATACCCTTTTCACTAGCGCTAGATCAAGGAGGTTTTTGTTTTAGTGTCTTAGGTGGATCGTCACACCTATCATCAACACCTCGCTGTACCGTACAGATCCCTGTGCTACTCATACGCTGAGTTGGCGAGAGCAGATATCGAACAAGGAAACTTGTGGTTCCCCAGCGAACGCTGTACCGACTAAAATGAACCGGCACTCACTTAAAGAATTAAAAAATTAAACAATTTAAAATGAATATTTAGTTCTGCCCTCCCCAAATAAAATGTTGCACACATCTATTAATTATTAATTACATAATAATTTTGAATATTTTACACGTAAATCTTACATAAAATCGTAAGTATTTATTTATAAACGTTTTAATTAAGTTCTTGTTACTGAAAAAAGGGCGAGCGTAAAAAATATTTTTTTTTTAAATTGATTACAAATTTCGCAAATATTCTTTTCCATTTAAAGTAATAATACAAATTTTAATTAATAAAAAAAATCATTTATTTTCCTATCAATACTAATACATAATTTAAGATAATCTTTTATTTACTTATTTACTATATAAAAAAATAATTTAAATTAGAGAACAAAGGGGATAAAGGGAAAAAAAAAAAAAAAAAAAAGAAAAAGAAGAGAAATAACACAAAAAAAAGAAAGAGAGGAGAAAAGAATAAGAATGAAAGGTGAAAGCGAAACAAAAAGCTAAGTATGTAAAAAAAAATTTTCTATTAACGGTTTTTATTCATTTGTTCACTTTTGTTTTTGAATTATGACATGCTCACACGGTTGCTACACATTGCAACACATTGCAACATTGCAACATCTTACCGGATGTCAACCTTTTCTCAAAAACTTTTAAGAAAGAAAAAAAGAAAGAGAGAAATAAGAATACAGTTATTCGCCCATTCATAAAGAGGAGAAGAAGAAAGAGAAGAAAAAAAAAGGAGAGGAAGGAAATAAGAAGAAAATTATAACCACACAAATAAAAAAAACATAAGCACGTCATTTCTGAAATAAGTCTCTGACGATAAAGCTTCGCTTTGAAATCGATTAGACATATAAACATCTTTTTGTCTTTATTTTTTACGCATTGTATTGCCTTCGAATTTTATTATTTTATAAAATTTTAATTAATTTCATAGTTTAGGTAGATTATTTATTTAAATGATATATTATTTATTCATTTAAATTTTCATTATTACAATGGAAAGGAACAGCTTTTATTTATTTGATTAATATTAATTGTTCGTTATTCTATGTATTGACGACTTTGGGTAACGTTCCGTAATCAGTGACGTAGTTCCGGTTACAGACAAATTGAGACCGAATCTCCATTATTAATACATATATATTTCGCCTCTATTGAGGCTCCACGATAATGGGTCAATATTACTAAATCTATAGTAAAAGTAAGTAAATTTAGCGCAGTGACCTGTTGCCGGTATCAGCCTGACAGTTTAGGTTTGATTTGCATATCAACCTTTTTCCGGTTATTTAGTGCCGAAACAAGTCAGTTTGATAAATGTTTCAATGTTTTAAGCTTTTAATATCTTAAAACTGGTATAAATAATTTTCATTAACTTTATTTGATTCTCTTTCTGGTATAATTTCAGTAGACGTATTTCGTGCATGTATCTCATATCAGATTAACAATTTTCGACACATTTCTACTTCTCTCAAGAAGGACGAAATGCCATCCATGTCAGTATTTTCAAACAGATCCCTCATATTGTTGTATACCCTTCTTTGCTTCTTTACTTACTTATATTCTTCTTCTTCTGTTCTTCTATCTTACGTCTTCTTCTAACATCTTTTCTAGCGTCTGGACTTCTCTTGGGGACTTCGTGTCTGGTCTTCCATTGTGGATTTCTCTTTAACAGAAGCCCTGTGTCATTGTTAGTTTTTAGATAATAACACAAGACTTCGATTTACTTAGATCATATTTTATTCTCAAAATCCCCCACCAGACTACCTGCGCAGATCGAGTCGGCCGCGTACATACAGCCTTGTCACTCATCCTTCAAGGCCGTGGGCTGCAATTTATAACAGCCATTTTGATTTCTACACTACTGTACATAAATATTAAGAATAATAATTATGTAACAATATTATTTGCATTGAAATATTTTTTCTGATTGGAGCGAAAACTCCACACCCCATGAGGAAATGTTTAACAGCGTACTGAAGCTCCACAAGGATGGATCATGTGGCGTACGGTCGGTATCAGCTGGAAAGTGAGGGAGTCTATCTCATTTTCGCTAGCGCTAGACTAGAGATATTGTTTTTGTCTTTGAGGTGGAACGCCATACCAACAACCAGCTTCCCATTTTACTGCACAGATCCAAGCTGTACTACACATGCGTTGAATTAGTGAGGCGTCGGTATGTAATCCGGAACATTGTTTCCTAGGCCAGTGTCCAGCATGTCTCGCTGTTTTACTTGAATGGTTTGAGAAATGGGAGGTAAGTTTCCTTACAGATGCTGTTTGTTATATATATATATATATATATATATATATATATATATATATATATATATATATATATATATATATATTATATATACACACACACACACACACACATATATATATATATATATATATATATATATATATATACAGATAGATAGATAGATAGATAGATAAAGAAAAGCGTTCCCTTTAAAAACAGGAAAGAGTTCTCTGTAAAAGAAGCGAATTAATATCTAAATGTAGCCATAAAGACAAATATTGAATACGTTAATGATTGTAATAATGAAAAATTAACACAGGTACAGTCTGAGATGAACCAAAAAAAATTGATAGATGAGATTAAAGCTTATTTTGATTATGATTTAAAAATATCAAAATTTACAAAATTAACGAAAAACAGCCTTTTCTTTTGAAAATTGTGCCTAAGCAATATTAAGCGATTTTCAATACAAATTTTTAATAATAATAGATAAAAGATTATTATATTATTTTTAAGATATATGATACCATCTTAACAGCCTGGGGGTCGTATTCTACAATTCACACACACAAACACACACACACACACACACACACACACACACACACACACACACACACACACACATACACACACACACATTGATGGTTATTGTGAGTCTTAATTTCATATTTAAGAGATACTGTTTACTTACCCGTTGTGTCCAAAAGAAGATAATTATACTAACTAGCAAATATATGCACCCTCCGGGTGCAAGTATTTAAGTTTTAATGTAATAAAATATTATATTAAATTAGAAAGGCTAATGAAACTGAATAAGAATGTAGATAAAAAGATTTGGAACAGAGGGGGTATGATTGAAAAATAGAACTTTGAAACTAACTCTTCCATCATTTTCCATTATATGGTCAACAGTCTTAATGATGTAAAACAATTTTGTTAATAATTGAGGTTTAGATAAAAATAAAATCATGGAGAATGTGATGTAAATAACTAAAGGGAATTGTGACTTGTATAGTAATATAGTTTCGGTTACAGACAGACAAACCCACAATCTCCATTATAATAAGATATATATATATATATATAATATATATATATATATATATATATATATATATTAAAAAATAAAAATACTGAGTTTATATTTATATATATATATATATATATATATATATATATATATATATATATATATATATATATATAGAGAGAGAGAGAGAGAGAGAGAGAGAGAGAGAGAGAGATCCTCGCAGTATGCCCCATTAAAATCCCTACATAAAAAATCCGAAAAAAAAAGTACACAGACACTCTGAAATTAAGTATAATAGTTGCAAAAGAAATTCCATGTTGTTACTATTTAATTTTATCATCTAATTATCTTCACGAATATAAATCGAATCTTCATTATCAAAAAGCAAAATAGGGCGATAGTGAATGGGTATATATATTTGTCGTTAATTGTCTTCTTTTCGTACTTGCTAGTCTTGCAGATCCATTACTACTGAATAGTGAGTTCGATTTTCGCATGATGCCCATAAAATCCTCACTCAAAAAACGACCTTCTGTTAATCAGGCCTGATGTGTGTATGGGGGGGGCAGTGAATTCTTTTGTTTTCGTCAGGGTAGAGGAAATGGCAACACATATAACGATATAGTAAGACATTTTAATTCGTAATTCGCCTTTTTTTTTGATAAGCTATAAATGAGTCGATTTAATAAATTGATATTTCAAATTAAAAAAATCATACAAAGATAATTAGATAAATTATCTAAATTTAAAATAATTCTTTAATTTTAATAATGTTTTTTGTAATGTGTAAAATTCAATAAATAACTTTTAAAATAACATTAATTCAAAGCGTAGTCGATCGAATATCAAATTATTATAGTAAAAAAATTAAAACATACTTCTTTTTAAAAAGAAATTTGAATGTGCTTAAAAGTTGAATATCAAATTACACAACCGATTTTTTAACAAATGTAGAATAGCACGTATGAGATGATATCAATAGAATCGCATTTTACGTGTAAATAACATTAGGTTACGGAAACTCCCAAAATACCCTAACCCGTTCGTTTCGGATATTTTCGTGGAATACATTTTGTACTAATACTAATAGTATTTTTCTTTTTTGATTTATGTGGAATTTTGTACAGAGACGATCGAAATAATTGTATGTTATTTTTTTAATTAAAAAGTGGACGGATCACTCTGAAAAGAAATGTAATGTCTCCTATTTAGAATATTAAATACTTAGTCTATTAAGATAATTTTAATTTATTTAAAAGGTAAATGAATAAAAAATGACTGAACATATTTTATGTGTGGAGTTAGTGAGAAACGCCAATGGCTGAAGCCGCGATTCTAGTGTTATCTTAACGTAAATTTGATTTTAATAGTCTTTTGAAATATAGATTAAATCTTCATAATTATCATGGCGGAATGGGAGATATGGGGATAACGAATGTGTATGTATATTTACTTTGTCGTTAATTGTTTTATTTTCGAAGTTTCCTCCGGACATATATACACTCAACTGCCCTTTATATATGTATAGATAGATGAATAAATAACATAAACTCTTAACAATAAACGATAAAAAACTGAGAAGAAATAAAGTACAAAAATCTACAGATAGTACAATAAAATATATACATCGAGAAATAGTAAAAAAAACAAACTATACGTTATTACATAGTTCATTTAACTAAAATACATATAACTCAAATACGTTTTTTAAAGTTCTTTAATATTTAGGGATTGGTATAACCTTGCACAGGTTATTTACGCAATTTACGCTTTACGTCTAGCATATGTATTTTTTTTGCCAATTAAGGACACATATATATATAATATATATATATATATATATATAGAGTAAGAAAGGTGGAATGAAACATCACACAATGCTGTTAAAGAAGAAAACAATTTATAATATAATCATAGCTGATATTGATCAATATTTCGATTTTACAAAAATCATCATCAGAATCATTCACTCCCGTAGTTGTTTGGGTCGGAGAGGAAAGTCAAATAAGTTTACAAAACAAAAAACCTTACTACAAAAAACGAAAGACGTTACAATATTCACCAACGTGGGCATTCGCGCCATATATATGTCGGTCATGTCTCAAATGTATATCTTTTGTCAACAAAATGTAGCGAATTTTTGAGATTTGGCAACAAGACGAACAATTTAAACGGAAGGGGATGGGTATTAAGAAATGTGACAGTTGGAATTCAAAAATTTTTAGTAAAGGAATTTTTTACGATTAATTGTTTTTATTATTTAAATTTTATTTTAAGTTCTGTAATTCATAAATGATTAGATATTTACTTTATTTAGTTTTTATATATAAAGTGAAAAAGTATGGGCGGAATATGTTAATATTTTAGAAAAGGAGTTTTATATATTATTTATTTTACGATTAATTATTATTAATTTTTAAATTATTATTTTAAGTTCTGTATTTAATGAATGATTAAATATTTTGTGTTTTGTTTTTATATATAAAGTAAAAAGGTTATGGCGGAATTGATATTATTTTAGATAATGTTTAAGCGATTTGGATCTAATGTAAGGTATTATTTTAAAACCGAAAACAAAAACAAAATAAAACGGAAAAGATCTTATTTACTTATATATATATATATATATATATATATATATATATATATATATATATAGGTCATCCACAGACACGTGTTTCGACATATCAAGTCTCCTCAGTGTGGCTAGACACACACACACACACACACACACACACACACACACACATATATATATATATATATTATATATATATATATATTCTTGCCCTGATGAGCTTCCAAGCGAAACGATTAGTAGGTATATCTGACTCATTAGGTGTATCTTTATTATTTGCTCTACTTAGGTATTGAGGACTTTTACATTTTATCTTTAGATAATACTAGCGGTTCATATATATATATATATATATATATATATATATATATATATATATAATATATTATTTTTTTCTTTGGGTCAATCAATGATTTTCGCTTTGTACGACCCTCTTGGTCTTTTCTGTTTTTCATTTTTCACCCAGACTTGTTTGAGTTATTATTTTGTTCACTTTTTTTTTTTACCTTACCTCATACTGTCGGATTTTTACTCCAACCCTCCTATCTTCATATATATATATCATCCACAGACACGTACATATAAGTCTCCTCAGTATACATATATATATATATTTAAGAAATGGATATAAAGTAACCTACTCGAGCTTCATCATCTGAATCGTCAGGGTTACATCCGCTGAATTAATCGACTTTTCGATTAATATCAGTTGATACCACGTATGTCTGTTGGAACGGGTCTTATCGTTACAGATCTGTATTGATCACTTTGTTTTTTTTGGGTTTTTTCACGGTCCTAACCCCTGGATCCTGTGCGCTCCCAACGATCGTACCCGTACCCACCGGTAAGCCACTACTCATACATATATATATATATATATATATATATATATATATATATATATATATATGGAAACACACGCATACACTTATAAACTATCTTACTATCACACACACCCTCTCTAACACCTACAACCAAAAATTTAAACTAATATTCCAAGCCTGAAACATAAGCAACACACCAAATGTTAATTGTAAATCCATCTCCCCAATACATTTCTCCATACAAAAACAACAAAACAAATATACACACATACACTCATTCACCTCATACACATGAATCCCTTCAAACCCAGCACCTATGACCCAAAACACCTGACACCTGTGGCATCATTATCAGAACCCCATTGATACACACCCTATTTGAGAGTAAAAGAAATCTACTACCAAACTCTTCTAACACCAACAACTGACCACCCCTCCCTTTTTTCACGACCTCCTGATTCACCAGTATGAAAATGTTCACCATTGAAGCAAGAACTCTATCCAAAGTCCTGAAGAATGTCTAACAGACCGAAACGTTATATCGTCGACATCACTACCTACAATAAACATCCATTTTCTACAACATCCCGTGTTTGTTTACCTTTCTCCACACACCACACACACACACACACACACACACACACACACATATATGAAGAGGAAAATAATGGAAAGAAAGCGTTGAATGAATAAAATAGGATTTTTTTATTCAACTTACACGTGTTTCGGTCAGGAGTTTATCTATGTATACATGTGTTCTAGTACACAAAGAAATAGCGACCTTCGTCAGAGTAAATCCTTATTGTCTTGAATGAAATCGGTTGAAATACGGAGAATTTCCGAAATGTATTGTAATAACAGATAGAATACATCTATACATAGAACACATGTATACATAGATAAACTCCTGACCGAAACACGTGTAAGTTAAATAAAATAAAATAATCCCGTTTTATCCATTCAACTCTTTCTTTCCTTTCTTTTTCTTTTCAACATACCGTCGGATTCGCTTCCATTTTCAACTTACACACAGAGACACACACACACACACACACACACACACACACACACACATATATATATATATATATATATATATTATTTATTTTACAATGTTTTCACAGATTAATGTTCATTATTAACAGCGACCCAGGTTTCATGCTAAATAGCAATCATCAGGCCTTTGAGCAAGATCCTATGGTGTTTGTTGGAGTTCTTTACTCAATGTCACATTTTGGATTGTAAATAACGTATATATATATATATAGGAAAATATGTATATAATGACATAAATCACTAGATATTAACCTCAGCATTATATCACGCATTCTTTAGAAACAGAAAGTCTACCATTTTTGTTGTCATAAAATCATTACCTACTGTCCGTGGGCCCATAACCATTATACTAAATGTTAATGAAATTTACTGATAAATTTTGTAGCAATAGTGATGAAAGACAAACATAGGTAAACGCATAATCGCTGTCTAACTAAGATGTTTGAAGTAATTAACTGTTTATTACGAGGTTATGCTAGTCATGATAACAGGCAAGAAATGAACAAACAAAAAAGGACACAAGCCAAATAACCTTGGAATAATTTGAAAGGCAATCCACTAGCTGGTGACATTTCGTAATCCAGCCCGCCCGTCACTCAGCTTCTTGCGATGGCTTTAGAGTTGTTATTATTTCAAGAAAAGATTACAAGCCTGACACATGTCAGGATTGCGAACAACACTGGGAGTCAAGTGAAAAACAAAAACAAAACAACAAAAAAGACAACAAAAAAGAAGTAGAAGAAATAAAAAGAAAGAGTAAAAAAAAACGTAAGCAGAGTAGAATAATGATAATAATACGCGAAGAAGAAGTAGAAAAATCCTTGGAATTATGGTAAATGCTAAAAGCGGGCCCGAGTAAAAGAGACGCTGCTCAGAAACGAACGCCTGCCTCGACTAGAACCCACCCCCTGGCACCCCCGTTGACGTAAAATTTTTCACCAATGTGGCACCCTGCGATTGCGACTGTTCGTTTCGTCGTCTGTCACAGCTGTGTACCGCATGGTACGGAACGCTGGTTTATGCGTCGACATAGATCTAGGCTTGTGGTTGTCAGCACGAGATAAGGTATCGTCACTAAAACCGAAAGGGGACCATGATACGTGACATTTCATCGACGAAAGTGCCCACGAAGTTTGAGAGGCAGGAAAGTACAGCTGTATTTACTTTCAATAGTTTGCCCATTAGAAAATGGTAAAAAACAGTGGAGTATACGCTGAAGGATAAGTTACCTTTGTCTAAGTTTTTCGGATGAGGTTGGAAAATTTTGTTAGATTTTTTGGACTATCATCCCCATCTTCATTGTTATATACACAAAGTTTCGTCGAATTACCAATACATATATAAAGGGCAATTGGTGTGTATATATGTATGTATGTCCGGATAAAATACGAAAATACAATAAGTAAAAAACATAGTAAATATATACATAGTAAACACCCCCCACAAACACCACACACACACACACATGTAATATATATATATATATATATATATATATATTATATTATATATATATATATCCAACCAAGAATTTTAACCCACCTTTCCCTGCCACCACCCTTTCCCAACAAGCACCTCGCAACCTCCTCATCTCATCTTTCCATACAAACTACTATCCTCTGATCTCTCCCCCTCCACTTTATATGATAGTTATTCTCTATTCAACCAAATCCTCTCTAACTTCCCCTTCCCCTCAATTTCACCACAAACTCACTTTCTCTTCAATAAATACAAATATACGTACTTTGTTTTGAATAAAGTTAGAGTGATGAAGTTCTTCGTGTAAAGAAGAACGAAATATTTCTCTCCTACTTCTACTTGTTTGAGTCATTATTTTTTGTCCACTTTTCCTTTTACTTTACCTCACACTCACACACACACACACACACACACACACATATATATATATATATATATATATATATATATATGTGTGTGTGTGTGTGTGTGTATGTGTTAAATATCACCGGTTCTTGCTTTTTCTATAAAAGTTACGAAGATTTGATTTATATTTAAGAAGATATCTAAAAGGTAGAATATACATAATAATAACTTACCTATCAGACTAACTTACTTACGATTACACCACGTTTTTTGCACACGCACCCTCACTCTACCCAGGTGCTGCTGGCTAGCCGCTTCTAGTAAATAATGAAGGGTTCTCTTTGCAGTTCTATGAAGGCTCCAGATTCAGTCATGTAGGCTTCGATTCTGACAAAAGGATTCCATAGTTCAACAATAAAAACCCGAAGAAAACCAAAAAACACATCGACAGAAATAACGATGGGGACAAAAAAAGGCCGAAAAATTTAAATGATACAAGAGATCATATGTAGTTTTTTTTTTCAACCTTATATATTTGTCAACCCCTCTGCACGAGCAGGATGTGACACACGGTCAATCTCTAAAGCGGAATTCAACAGCTGTGAATTCAAAGTTTTCCTTCTCTCATACTAGCTACCTAACCAAGGTTAAATGGCCCAGTCTGCCATAGTATTTACCCATAACTGATAAGAAAGTAGTTGTATGCATACCTTTCCCAACGATATTAACTCTATGTGCTATGCAAACAGCCTCCTCCAGAATTTGAACGCGGGTCCAGTTCCTGCGTTTCAACGCATCATTACAGCACGTCTTTTTCTTTCAACTATATGAATATGTATTTACCCAACCGCTAGACAAAAAATAATATCAACAGCTAAGGAACGCTATTCCCTAACACCATAGCATAAAATAATCGTAGACGGGTTGGCATACCGTTAATACCAATAAATCAATCAACCATGTATGAATTTAGCCAACTCCTCCACCATAGGCAATATGCGACACAAGATTAATTTTTAAGTGGAGTAAAGTTGATTTAAAATCAAAGTTTTCATTCACCTAGATTAGTACTTTTACTTTAAATATACGCTCCTACATTTGGGGCGCTGGTGGTTGTCGTCAGTGATGTATTAGTTAACGTTACTAAAACTAAAGACCCAGTTTGCCCTAATATTTATTCATGATTGGAGAGAGAATCAATGAATTCTTTTCTTTCCCAAAGACCTGGAACGCAAACAACCTCGTCCAGGATTTTAACCCAGGTCACCGATTCCATTTCATACGAAGATAACCGTTACACAAAGCGCTTCACAAGGTGTATACTTTTTATTATATACTCACTTAACCCCCGCCTTTGGTGATCATGTAACTTCTCTTGTGGAATTTATGGAAATTATTTCTTACCATAAATAAATATATGCATATACGTAATCATTGTGTAATTAATATTTAATAAACATTTCTCTTTTGAAAAATAATATAGTGATAGGGTGAGTGAAAACGATGCTCGCACACTATTATAAATAGTTGCATATTGGATTCACGTTGCTGTTTATTTAGGTTTAAGTATATTAAAGATAAGTAAAGTCGTCGGGGCGGCCTAAAGTCGGTATCAGCCAGGCAGCGAGGGAGTCTGTCCCCTTTTCAATAGCGCTAGACCAAGGAGATTGTTTTTGGCGTCTGAAGTGGAGCACCACACCTACTATCAGCTGTTTACTTTACCGCACATATACCTGTGCTATTCATAGGCTGAGTTGGCGAGGACCGGTATCGAACTAGGAACCTTGTGGTCGTTCGGCTAGAAACCACAAGGTTCCTAGTTCGATACCGGCCCTCGCCAACTCAGTGTATGAGTAGCACAGGGATCTTTGCGGTAAAGTAAGGAGCCTGATGGTAGGTGTGGCGCTCCACCTCAGATGCAAAAACAATCCTCCCTCGCTGATATAGACTTTAGATTTACTTATATTAGAGATATAGAGCTAACAAAAATGTCACTCCCAGATGCCCTTTTTTATTGAGTTATGAAAATATGCGTAGTATATTAAAATTACAATGATGGAAATTCCACGCTTTTTATATAAAAATTTACAGGCTATTTCTTTCTGAATAACGGATCTAAATCATAATGGTGATTCGGTGTCTGTCTGTCTGTAGCCGAAACTATGACATTGCTTACGTCGCAATACCCTCAGGAATTGCGTAAGTTAATTTATAAGTATTTAATTGTAGTCAAAATCATTGTTATTAATACATATAATAAATCTACGAAAATCTGAATTATATTTGCCTCAAAACAGCCCATGTTATTAGTGCGTCTAAAATCCTGCAATGTGTCTTATATATCATTAATAAATAAAGGTTTACATAATATATACTCTGGTTAATTTGCATACTGGTTTTAACAAAACCAGTTTTAATAAATGATTACTTGGTGTTATTGATCTCTAATATGATACATTTATTCTCTAACGTATTAAAATCAATCATATGAATTATTTTATATGGAAACCAATTAAAATATAATTACAATAAGTGTAATTTTTTTTTTTATATGTGTACTTATTTAATTTCGTTAGTCTTTCTAATTTGATATATCATTACATTAAAACCTTAATACTTACGCCCGGGGTGCATATTCTTGTTAGTTTTATAAGGAATTTATTCGGTAAATGAGCACTTTTTTAATGCGTGTTCTTTTATATAGACTAGCAAATATATGCACCCTCCGGGTGCAAGTATTTAAGTTTTAATGTAATAATATATTATATTAAATTAGAAAGGCTAATGAAACTAAATAAGAATGCAGATAAAAATTTGAAACAGAGGGGGTATAATCGAAAAATAGAACAACTGAAACTTACTCTTCGTCACTCTCATCTTTCATTGTTATTTTTTCAAATTTAAGGATTTAGTTAAAAGAGGAAGTGAAGAATAAAATGACAGTTATTTTTTCTTGTTAATGGATTTCATTTAAGATTCATTGAAGAAATGTTTGCTTATATTAATTAAAATAAAACCAAACAGTTAGAAATCAATAATACTAAACACATATTTATTAAAATCACATTTTAATATCAATATGCAAATTAGCCTTCCCGTTCACATTGTAAACCGTTATTTTGTAAATATAAATATAATTGCATGTTATTAATATGTGGATATGGTCAACAGTGGCTTCGGCCTCTGGACCATTGATATAATTAACGGCGTCGATCCCAGGGGGCCATCCCCCAGGCAACACCTGCCCCTCGATTTAAAGGGACAGGGCTGAGTTTATTGCCCAGTGCCTGAGGCGCCCCCTTGAGGGGGAATGCCGACGGGATCGACGCAATTTTTACCTGCCACTCCATGAGTCTCGGCTTGTGGGTGGTCCCACGTAAATAGGGCCTTTGTGCCTGACCCGTACAAGTGGGGTACGTGGAAAATACTATGTGGATATGGTCAACAGCATTAATAATGTAAGACAATTTTATTAATAATTGAGATTTAAATAAAAATAAAATCATTGAGATTGCGATGTCAATAACAAAAGGAATTGTGACTTGAGTAGTAATATAGTTTCGGTTACAGACAGAAAAACACACAATCTCCATTATAATAAGATGTTGTATGAGGTTTATGAGGAATTAGCTGAACATTGTTCTCAAGATCAGATTTGGGAATGTGGTAGCCTCTAGTATCTAATCTATCGCTCGACCCCAATCACCTGGGAACAACATTCGCTAGATCGCCATATTAAATAATTTCCTACATGTTAAGGTACACATCGAATTGTATCGCAATATAAATGAAAAAAATCTGCCTTTAGCCTATTCTAATAGATGTCGATATGTTGCTAATCGCCTGAACAGGTCATGTTTGAGTTAATAGCCATACCCCATTGGATTATTGTACTGTGCTTAACAGTGACACGTGATTCACATTGGAATCGATGTTACTAGCGTGTTTACTGCATACACACACACACACACAACACACACACACATATATATATATATATATATATCATACACATACGCACAAATAAAAATACGCACACGTAGAAGAAGAAAAAAACATTCCGCATCACGTAAACACGCAAACACGAGAATACAGTAAAAAAAAACACACACATTTGACCATTTACACAATTTCTGTCATTTTCAAAGGAACCGTTTCGTCTTACCTGATGAATGCTTTCAGCAAGAAACCGCTGGTTGTAATACCGTTCCCGTAATTAAATAAATAAAAGCAAAAACTTTTATTTGTTTTGATTCCTCATTGAACTATATATATATATATATATATGTGTGTGTGTGTGTGTGTGTGTGTGAATAGATTGTGGTAGGAGCAAAATTTGAAAATGGTTTTAAAAAGCGTGTGCATTGTGAGATGTTATAATAAATACAATTTCACAATTTTTTTTTTCCCTTCTGAAAAAGATATCTTTTTTTCGGTCACGTCTCATCAGAGAAGCATACCGTGACACAAATGTTTGTACGAGGAATAATGTGTAAAATCAGCAGATGTGGAAGTAAAACATATATATATATATATATATATATATATATATATATATATATATATATATATATATATATATATTACGTAGCAGAGTTGTGAGAACAGGCAGAGTTATTATCAGCAATATTATTGTTGGAGGAGTGGTTGCTGGATCCGAATAACAGTAAATTGAAGGATTGTTTTTGTATACAGATTTTGGGATGGAATTTGCTGATCATTAAGGATTCAAGAATTGAAAGACGTAATTCGTAATATATATATATATATATATATATATATATATATATATATATATATATATATATATATATGAGGAAAATAATAGAGTAAATAAATCCGACAAAATGTGAGTAAATATATTGGAAAGAAGAATAACGAACAAAACCATCAGTTGAAGGAATATTTCGTCTCTGTTTGTTCAGAAAATTTCTACAGAAGGACTTTATGAGCTTATTCCGATTGATATATTGGCTGAGAAGGTGAAGGTGGCAGGAGGGAGAGAAACGTAAAGGCATAGTGAATGAAAGGTGTTGGAAGGTGCGTTGAGAATGAGCAGGTAGATAATATATATATATATATATATATATATATATATATATATATATATATATATATATATATATATATATAATGGAATTTGATAATTTGCTTTTGAAGCATTGCTATGTAAAGTATATTATTATTTATATATTTTGAAGGAAATTACAATGTGTATATCGTATAAAATTCGATAATTATTGAAAATAATCATGACAACCAAACCCGGCGAATAAAGTGCTCCGCGTGTAACACTGTACAGCTGTTTCAACTTTATTACGTCTACCGCTGATAAGACTTAATAAAGTTGAAACAGCTGTTTGCTGTTCCACGTGGGGCACTTTATTCACCGGGTTTGCTTGTCATGATTATTCTTAATAATTATCGAATTTTATACAATATACGCATTGTAATTGCCTTTAAAAAAAATAAGAAAAAAAAATATTGCGATACAGACCAGGCTTTTAACCTCGGTTAGGCAGCCAATCTAAAAGAAAACTGATGGATACAAAACAATTCCCAAAACTAACGAAATTATCATCTGGACCGACCGAGCTCTCTTGAGACTTCAGAGAGTGATTTAAATCCTTGGGTTTCTCTCAAAGGTTACCACGTGATAGATAAACACTTCTATTATTTTAATAATTCAGGTCGGACATCTTCGTGAGTTTCCCAACCATATTTCTTTGGGAGATGAAACTACCTATATCAGTGCGACGATAATATCGTATTCCCTAAGAAATTACCAGTAAAATGTAATCTCCCTTCGAAAAAATACATGTGTTTATAGCAGAGGTGTCAACGTTTTGGTACCGAGTATTTATGTCAAAAAGTGGGGTACCTTAAGGAAAAATTAATTTATAGTAAAATGTTCCTAGTTCCTATAAATTAAGGAAAACATTTATCATCTAGATATTGATATAATATACATAATTCATTTATTATATATATATATATATATATATATATATATATATATATATATATACCAAACTTGTTGGTAAATCCTCGCGGTGAGAAAAAAAAAACAGCAAATAGTTTGATTGTAAAAATATACTACCAAACATCAACCGGGAAGAAAAAAAAATTGTAAAAAAGAAAAGACCAAGATAATCGTACCAACAAAAAATATATGTTTTTCTATTGGTCATTTTAGTTTATGCTAATTTATGTGATTTATTTGAATTACGGTGGTAAGTACTATATTTAATGCGTTTGCTCCTCGTCTCTTTAGTCAGATCTTAGCCCTGAAGAGCATTAAGCGAAACTTTTAGTAGTTTCGTCTGACTCATTAGATTTATATATATATATATATGTGTGTGTGTGTGTGTGTGTGTGTGTGTGTGTGTGTGTGTGTGTGTGAGAGAGAGAGAGAGAATGGGAATGATCCGACAATATGAGGAAAAAATGAGTAAAGAAAGAAATGTAGATGGATAAAAATGAATTTTATGGATATCATTTTTAATCGATATCACGTACACATGTGTTTCGGTCTGTTTATCATAATGTATACGGATTTACTTTGTTATTATTATTATTAAAATAATCAGATGGAGTTCAAATGATGATGATAATAATAATAGGAAAAATGCATAAAATGTTCCGTACACAGATTTTGCCGACCTTCATCAGAGTAGTATTTTAATATTTTGAGTTGGAGACAAGAATAGATTTCAAAGTTCGAAAAGAATTAAAAAAAAAAAATAGAAAAAAAATTTATTTTTTTATATATATTATATATATATATTTTATATATATATATTATATATATATATATATATATATATTGTATATGTGTTGTGTGTGTGTGTGTGTGTGCGTGCGTGTGTGTGTGTGATAAATTAAAATAATTTAGAATGAATTTATCATTTTGTAAAAATGCATGTCATCATGTCTTTTTTTTGTTAACTTTTACTTTTAACTTAACAAATTAAGTCCGCCTTGTCGGCTGGGGCGTTAGAATGCACCTCTGCAAGAGGGGTAAGACTCTGGGGCCACCTGTTGCCGTGGGTGGCGACCCGTGATGCTTAAGGATAGGGCCCAGGTGTATGAGCAGTTCATGACATGCAATACTCCGCTTTGGGCCTATCTTGTGCTAGACGGCGGTCGGAGAGGCCCCCTCCGATCAATCGGCTGGTCACGTCAAGCCCTAGCACCTATATGATTTTCCAACCCTATTGCCCTTAGGGGCAAGCCCAACCCCTTTTTATCATATGGGTGCTAGAAGACGGTGGCTACGGGTCTACATGTCCTGGGCATGACGTTAAACTCTATCTGATGGTGAGGTTCCAGTTTTGGAGGTTTGGGGAATGTGGAGCACCCCTTCATCACCATTGCTCCCTGGTCCACTCTGCTCCGGAGTGGTAGTACCTGTTAGGGTCCCATCTATGGGTTAAATAGAAAAATGTATTTATAAATAATTGTATTATCCATTAAGAATTGATTTATTTCAAAACTTTATCGACATTAAATGACCCACTGAGGTTGATATGCCGTAAAACAAAACAAAACAAACAAACCAAACAAATTAAGTCTTTTGTGAATTTCATAAAGATAGACAGATCATTCAACTGTGGCATCTAATAAATTGCAATGGAGTTATCTGAATAATAAGCTGTTAGAATAATTTTAATTTTTTATTATCTAAACGAACTATTATGGTTAAATTACAAATAAAAATACTAACACCTGGTTACCTCATTTTGGAGATGACCCCCTCCTTAGAGGTACCAGGTACTTTTTACAATATCACAATTTTTCCACAAGTAGACCCCCTTCTCTGCATACATATCCGGTACCTATGCTTTCAGCCCCCGCCCCCCAAACTCTTTGTAGTACTCCAGAAATTCGACGCTAAAGGCAGAAAACACATTTTTCTCATCTCTTGATTTAATCGAAATTACCTCTAACCCAACGTGTCTATCAAACAATTTCACCCCATCCACTTGTGTGTGTGTGTGTGTGTGGTGGTAGGGGGGGTTAGTGGTGGGTGGTGGTGGTGGTGGGAAAAATTAAGCAGACTAAATCGTCCATTTCCGAAATGCGAGCGATTGTAATGCAATTATTCAGCGAACTATGTCAATCAATTCACTTGGGTTTCATGTATAAATTATTTCTTATTCAATTCCAACATGAAGTAGAAAATCCTATTCCTTTTTCTCTTAAAACACAATATTTGTGTATAAATAAATATATACTTAATAATAAGTAAGTAAATTTGTCGGTGCGGCCTAATGTCGGTATCAGCCAGATAGCAAGGGAATCTATCCCTTTTTCACTAGCGCTAGACCACAGAGATTATTTTAGCATCTGAGGTGGTAGGGGGGAGTTTAGTGGTGGTGGTGGTGGTGGTGGGAGGTGGCCATTACATAACAGTCACATGTCATCAATCTTCATCTTGACAATGTGTTGTTGAAGGGCTGTAATCATTTTGACGTGTCCCCCTTGTCTGGTAGTCAATGGAATTCTAACAACATTACTAATTATCGTTTAGTGAGTTCAATGTTGCTACAATACACAATATATATCTACCCAACTCCTCTGATACATAGCCTTTGTTTAAATGTAATATTAAACATATTTAGAAGTCTTTGATTTAGAGGAAATAACTGGTAGCTTTAAATGAAAAGGCCATTTTTAGCCATTTTTTGATAAATCCTTATAGGAATGGGGCTATGGACTTTGTTTAAATGTAATATTAAACATATTTAGAAGTCTTTGATTTAGAGAAATAACTGGTAGCTTTAAATGAAAAGGCCATTTTTAGCCATTTTTTGATAAATCCTTATAGGAATGGGGCTATGGACTTTGTTTAAATGTAATATTAAACATATTTAGAAGTCTTTGATTTAGAGGAAATAACTGGTAGCTTTAAATGAAAAGGCCATTTTTAGCCATTTTTTGATAAATCCTTATCATGGGCTATGGACTTAAAAAATTCTCAACAGGGTGTTAAGAGTTAAATAGTGTCTATACACATCTTTGCTACTGCTGCTGTTGTTGTTGCTGCTTGCTGTTGTTGCTGCTGCTGCTGCTGCTGCTTAGGAACTGTCCATTTTTCATACCAGTTACAATAACAATACTTCCTTTCATTATTCTTCTTCTGACACTATTTAGACTTTCTATCATCTAGTAAAGTTGGTTGGTTGGCTGGTTGGGTTTTACGGCATGTCAACCCATTGGGTCATTAAAACTGGCTTGAATCGAAAGTGCTTCTTCAACTTAATCGTTTGCCAACCAAAAACTAAATAAACCAGTTTTCTCTACTATTTAGCTACGTATGAATTAAATTATTTCCCTTCCAGCTATCGATAAATAGTAGGGCAGACAGGTCTCCTTAAGCTTAGTTACGCAACCAATCTAGAAGAAATGGTTTGAATTCAAACCTGTTAAACTCCGCTTAAGAAACTGATTTCGTGTCACATCCTGCTCGTGCGAATGGGTTGGTGAATAATGGATTATATAATATCTAACTACAGATCAATTTTTGTTAAGTAATTCATCCGAGAGAACGCAGAAATTTTCTCGTAAATCATTCCCTTTACCATTCTTTCAAAAATCTTTCAAATTAATCCTAAAGCTGAGAGAACATACGTTAAATCTATTTCGTAACTTTCTATTTCTAATTTTCGTCTTATGAAACAAAGCTCCCAAACGTCACCGGGGTCATCACACGTCAATTACACTGAATGACAGCTAAAGTTCTTCGGGTGTTTAAAGAATAACTACACTACATGCCAATAATAAATTTAGCCAATCAATTATTCCACTTCATATAAAATTCAAACAGCTACATGTCATCGAGAGGTCACGAGATCAACGAGATATACTTCTCACCAGAGCTGTTATAAGGCGGATAATTGCTGCAAAAAAAAACACCGCCTATTCAGTTCCATATGGGGATGAACTGAATCCAAAAACCGGTGCCCTACAACCAAAACGATCACGTGAAGAAATTCAGCATCGAAACCTTCAGAGACATCGAAACCCGCAATATCTTCCAGCAACGTCAGCGAGTCAATCTTCAAAACGTTATTCCAAACGACTCCGTTCAGGAAAACGTGTGACAGTTGAAGAAAGCTGTTGTAGAGTACATCTTCCCTTGTTTGGTTGCTATTATCATTGGCGAGGGATTATCTTTCCTTTGTGGCAGGGTTTACCGTTAGAGGACATTGTGACCTATCTATTGAAAAACAGTCCCGCAAAAGTGTCTCCCTCTCTTGATTCCGGGATCATTAGATATGAACTAGACCAAGTTGTGTCTCCGTTCATTTGGACATATATATATTTACCAACGAGCAAGCAGGATGCGACACAAGGTCAATTTACCAAGCGGAGTTTAACAGGTTTGGATTAAGTGTTTTCCTTCTAGACTGGTTTCCTAGCCATGGTTAAAGAGTCCAGTCTGCCCTGCTATTTACCCATATCTGGAAGGGAGAATTGGATTTATACATTTCCCAAGGGTATTAGCGCCATGTGAAATGCAAAGAGCCTCGTCTAGGAATGGAACTCGGATTGACGAGTCCACTTCCTACGACTCTAACCATTAGACCATGCGCCTCCATTTGGACATATAACCAACCGTTCGAACAGTAAGTGACAACTTTTTTCATCTTACGCCTCAATTTATTCAAGGACTCTTTGTAGTTAATCATTTCGACGCGTTCTTCGAGCACGTGTTATTCTTTTATATATTCGAGATAGGAATGTGGTTCATTCTTCGAGCTTTGTTGAATCAAATGTTGTGTTTATTAATTGACTTGTCTGTATTTTTTTTACTGAGTATTCTGTTTTGGGTTCCTCTCTTTTGCGTAACCTAATGCGTATGAGATTGGGAACTAACACTGCGCTTATACTATCATCATGCGGCGAAGTCATCGTACCCGTAGGATAAATATTAAGGCATCCCATCGTGGTATAATGGTTAGAAAGCAATTCTTGCAGTTCCATTACTAATGTGTAGCGATTTCGATCCTCTTGGTGCCCCATATAAGTGACCTTGTGTCACACCCTACATGTGGTAAACTGTTTGAGTAAATAACTACTTACGTCCGGTGGGTGCATATTCTTGCTAGTCTAAATAATAATCGTGAATGCAAATTTATTTCCAAACTATCGCTACAAATCTTTCAAAATTTTTGCCGGCATTAAATGACCCGCCGTGGTTGATATGCCGTAAAACAAACAAACAAACAAATAAACTTTCTCTTTTTAAATGAAGGTTTATGGGTAATAGTGGAAGCAGTGAGAAAATATATTTCATTACATTAAAACTTAAATACTTACCTGCCCCACGGGATAGTCCAGTGTAATTAATAGGGTTGATCCCAGGGGGCTATCCCCCAGGCGGTTATTTCCTAGTTAAGTAACATGATATTACAGGGTGACCCAGAAAAAACAGAACCCAAATTATTTATTTTCCCATTAAGTAGTAAAGTCGACAGGGTGGCCTTAAGTCGGTATCAGCCAGTCAGCGAGGGAGTCTATCCCCTTTTCACTAGCGCCAGACAAAGGAGATTGTTTTTAGCATCTGAGGTGGAGCGCCACACCTACCATCAGCTCCTTACTTTACCGCAGATCCCTGTGCTACTCATACGCTGAGTTGGCGAGGACCGGTATCGAACTAGGAACCTTGTGGTTTAACCCTAAATCCCAGGGAAAAGGAAGCAGCAAGCCTGATTCGATGGTAACGATGTAACTCTGAAAAAACTGACCAATCAAAAACGAAAATCGTGCATCGGAACGATCTGTAGTTTGTACTCAAAAAAGAACTTTGGAAGTTACATCAATTGTTATAAAAATAAAAAATACATTTGTATAAATTGTTATCTTATTTGACCGATAGAATATATTTGTATTGGAAGTAAATAGGAAATTAAATCCGACAGTATGTAGAAAAAAAACCACAAAGTATTCTATATAACATGAATTTATATTTTATGGTGAAGGTGACGTTATAACGTTTCGTTTTTTTCCCAACCCCTCTGCACCAGCAGGATGCGACACAAGGCCAATTTCTTAAGCGGAGTTTAAAACAGGTTTAAATTCAGAGTTTTCCTTCTCCTAGAATGGTTACCTAGTCATGGTTAAAGAGCCCAGTCTGCCCTACTATTTACCCATAGCTGGAGGGAGAGTAGGATTCATACCTTTCCCAAGGGTATTAGCGCTAAGTGAAATGCAATTACCACGTCCAGGATTGAACTCGGGGCGACGAGTCCATTTCCCATGACTTTAACCATTACACCACGCGCTTCTTAGCAAACCTTAATCATGACTTGAGATAGA